>JAFMOC010000148.1:872500-935000 GCA_019802505.1 Corydoras sp. C115 | reverse complement strand
CTGAGGAACATCACACTAGAGTACGGTACATCACACAGAGGAACATCACATCACACCGGGGTACATCACACATGACATACAAGGAACATCACACAGGGGAACATCATGTCACACTGGAGTACAGTACATCACACTGAGGAACAGTACATCACACTGGGGAACATCACACTGGGGAACATCACATCACACTGGGGAACATCACATCACACTGGGGAACATCACATCACACTGGGGAACATCACATCACACTGGGGAACATCACACTAGAGTACGGTACATCACACAGAGGAACATCACATCACACCGGGGTACATCACACATGACATACAAGGAACATCACACAGGGGAACATCATGTCACACTGGAGTACAGTACATCACACTGAGGAACAGTACATCACACTGGGGAACATCACACTGGGGAACATCACACTGGGGTACAGTACATCACACCGAGGAACACTGTTAGCTGAGGGTAGTTGTGAGTCCATGTCGACACTGAGCAACATCCCACAGGGGTACATCACACTGAGAAACATCACACTGGGGTACAGTACATCACACTGGAGAACATCACACTGGGGAACATCACACTGGGGAACATCACACTGGGGTACAGTACATCACACTGAGAAACATCACACTGGGGTACAGTACATCACACTGAGAAACATCACACTGGGGTACAGTACATCACACTGAGGAACAGTACATCACAGTGGGGAACATCACACTGGGGTACAGTACATCACAGTGGGGAACATCACACTGGGGTACAGTACATCACACTGAGAAACATCACACTGGGGTACAGTACATCACACTGAGGAACATCACACTGGGGAACAGTACATCACACTGGGGAACATCACACTGGGGTACAGTACATCACACTGAGGAACATCACACTGGGGTACAGTACATCACACTGGAGTACAGTACATCACAGTGGGGAACATCACACTGGGGTACAGTACATCACACTGAGAAACATCACACTGGAGTACAGTACATCACACTGAGGAACAGTACATCACACTGGGGAACATCACACTGGGGAACATCACACTGGGGTACAGTACATCACACTGAGAAACATCACACTGGGGTACAGTACATCACACTGAGAAACATCACACTGGGGTACAGTACATCACACTGAGGAACAGTACATCACAGTGGGGAACATCACACTGGGGTACAGTACATCACACTGAGAAACATCACACTGGGGTACAGTACATCACACTGAGGAACATCACACTGGGGAACAGTACATCACACTGGGGAACATCACACTGGGGTACAGTACATCACACTGAGGAACATCACACTGGGGTACAGTACATCACAGTGGGGAACATCACACTGGAGTACAGTACATCACACTGAGGAACAGTACATCACACTGGGGAACATCACACTGGGGAACATCACACTGGGGTACAGTACATCACACTGAGGAACAGTACATCACAGTGGGGAACATCACACTGGGGAACATCACACTGGGGTACAGTACATCACACTGAGGAACACTGTTAGCTGAGGGTAGTTGTGAGTCCATGTCGACACTGAGCAACATCCCACAGGGGTACATCACACTGGGGACCATCAGCGATCATGTGATGCAAAACACACCACAGAAGAAGAAAGGAGGTCATCATAAAAGTGTCCATACCTCCAGATCAAAGACAGACTGAGAGACGTCTCTTTGGACAGCGTTACCTCTGCGCTGGTCAGGTGATCCACTGTGTCCTTCATCATTCAGTCTGGAACCCGTCCAACACAGCCGACCTGTAAACACACAACAGCACAAAATCATATGATTAACACAACGTACAGAACCTGTTATAAAATAAAATCCCCACAAGCATGGGGAGAACATGCAAAATATACAGACTGTGGTCTTGCTTACTTGGTTAGCTGGTGTACATCACGCTTGGGTACGTCGCGCTGAGGTACTGAGGGTGGGGTACATTACTCTGAGGTACAGTACATCACACTGAGGAGCATTGTGAGTCTGTTAGAGGAGGGTAGTGAGTCCATGTCGAGTGGAAGACACAACCAGAGTCAAACATCACACTGAGGTATAGTGTTAGATGTTCCTCATCACACTGAGGAACATCACACTGGAGTACAGTACATTACACTGGAGTACAGTACATCACACTGGGGAGCATTGTGAGTCTCGGGTAAACATCACACTGAGGTACAGTACATCACACTGAGGAACATCACACTGGAGTACAGTACATCACACTGAGGAACATCACACTGAGGTACAGTACATCACACTGAGAAACATCACACTGGAGTACAGTACATCACACTGAGATACAGTACATCACACTGAGATACAGTACATCACACTGGGGAACATCACACTGGAGTACAGTACATCACACTGAGGAACATCACATTGAGGTACAGTACATCACACTGAGATACAGTACATCACACTGAGATACAGTACATCACACTGGGGAACATCACACTGGAGTACAGTACATCACACTGAGGAACATCACATTGAGGTACAGTACATCACACTGGAGTACAGTACATCACACTGAGGAACATCACACTGAGGTACAGTACATCACACTGAGGAACATCACACTGAGGTACAGTACATCACACTGAGGAACATCACACTGGAGTACAGTACATCACACTGAGGAACATCACATTGAGGTACAGTACATCACACTGGAGTACAGTACATCACACTGAGGAACATCACACTGAGGTACAGTACATCACACTGAGGAACATCACACTGGAGTACAGTACATCACACTGAGGAACATCACATTGAGGTACAGTACATCACACTGGAGTACAGTACATCACACTGAGGAACATCACACTGAGGTACAGTACATCACACTGAGGAACATCACACTGAGGTACAGTACATCACACTGGAGTACAGTACATCACACTGAGGAACATCACACTGAGGTACAGTACATCACACTGAGGAACATCACACTGAGGTACAGTACATCACACTGGAGTACAGTACATCACACTGGGGAACATCACACTGGAGTACAGTACATCACACTGAGGAACATCACACTGGAGTACAGTACATCACACTGAGGTACAGTACATCACACTGGAACAGGACATCACACTGGAGTACAGTACATCACACTGAGGTACAGTACATCACACTGGGGAACATCACACTGGAGTACAGTACATCACACTGGGGAACATCACACTGGAGTACAGTACATCACACTGGGGAACATCACACTGGAGTACAGTACATCACACTGGGGAACATCACACTGGAGTACAGTACATCACACTGAGGTACAGTACCCTGAGGTACAGTACATCACACTGAGGTACAGTACCCTGAGGTACAGTACATCACACTGGGGAACATCACACTGGGGAACAGTACATCACACTGAGGAACATCACACTGAGGTACAGTACATCACACTGGGGTACAGTACATCACACTGAGGAACATCACACTGAGGTACAGTACATCACACTGAGGAACATCACACTGAGGTACAGTACATCACACTGGGGAACATCACACTGGAGTACAGTACATCACACTGAGGTACAGTACCCTGAGGTACAGTACATCACACTGGGGAACATCACACTGAGGTACAGTACATCACACTGGAGTACAGTACATCACACTGGGGAACATCACACTGAGGTACAGTACATCACACTGGAGTACAGTACATCACACTGAGGAACATCACACTGGGGAACAGTACATCACACTGGGGAGCATTGTGAGTCCATGTCCACTGGGGTACAGTGTTAGATGAGGGTAGTTGTGAGTCCATGTCCACTGGGGTACAGTGTTAGATGAGGGTAGTTGTGAGTCCATGTCCACTGGGGTACAGTGTTAGATGAGGGTAGTTGTGAGTCCATGTCCACTGGGGTACAGTGTTAGATGAGGGTAGTTGTGAGTCGTCCATGTCCACTGGGGTACAGTGTTAGATGAGGGTAGTTGTGAGTCCATGTCCACTGGGGTACAGTGTTAGATGAGGGTAGTTGTGAGTCCATGTCCACTGGGGTACAGTGTTAGATGAGGGTAGTTGTGAGTCCATGTCCACTGGGGTACAGTGTTAGATGAGGGTAGTTGTGAGTCCATGTCCACTGGGGTACAGTGTTAGATGAGGGTAGTTGTGAGTCCATGTCCGTGTCGTGTGGAAGACATACACAACCAAACAGAGTCACGTTTGCACCAGCGATCATGTGAAGCAAAACACACCACAGAAGAAGAAAGGAGGTCTATAATTAAAATAAAATAAAAGGTTATAAAATAAAATCCCCACAAGCATGGGGAGAACATGCAAAATATACAGACTGTGGTGTTGATGTGATGTCATGTCTGGCGTCACGGTGAAGCGGTGAACAGGGAGTGAAGAAGGCCGTGAGAGTTTGCATTTCTTACCGGTTTGTAGATCAGCAGGGTGAAGTCGTGAGCTGGACGAAGGTGAAGTCACATGATCTGCTGCAGTTTGTCTTAATCCCTTTATAATCCTCCCTCGATGCAGCTGGATTAACCATGATGCTTCACACAGGACTGTGTCCTCCACCTTTAACCCGTCCATGCAGTGGAACACACACAGGGCAGTTGTAAGGGTGTTCTTAAGGAACCAGCCTTGCGACCTGAAGGTCTCTGGCCGAAGTGCCCTTGGCCAAGTCCAATTGCCCTCTTGGTGCCAAGTACAGGGCTGCCCACCACTCCGGACATGTGTGCTCACTTCACTCTGTGTGTGTGTGTGTGTGTGTGTGTGTGTGTGTGTGTGTTACACTGCATGGATGGGTGAAATGTGAATGACACAGTCCTCTGTGTGTAAGCAAAGTAGGATAAATAACACACACACACACACACACACACACACACACACACACACTGAGTGAAGTGAGCACACATGCTCAGGGGCAATTGAGGTTAGGTGTCTTTCCCAAGGAATCGAACCGGGGACCTTTAGTTTGCAAGGCTGGTTCTTTAAGCAAAAGCATGACAACAGAATACACACGTTAGCATCGAACATTCTCAATGTGATAATCACACTGTGATTGCATCTGTATCATCCATCCATCCATTATCATCCGCTTTATCCTATATTAGGATATCCTATATTAGGGGGGGGGTTCCCCATGTTCATTCACACAGACACACTCTATATGGGGCAATTTGGAGAACTCAATTGACCTTGATCCATGTTTTTGGACTGTGGGAGGAACCCGGAGAAAACCCACGCGGACACGGGGAGAACATGGAAACCCCACTCAGATGGGGATTCGAACCTGAATCCCCAGCGCTGAGAGGAGAACATGCTAAACCACTAAGCCACCTTGCCGCCTGCATGTTATAAAATAAAAATAACTAAATTAATTTAATCCTCTATCTCCCTCTGTCTCTCTCTCTGTCTGTCTGTCTGTCTCTCTGTACAGAGGATGGAGAGCTGAAGATCAAACCGATGTCACCTTCGGTTCAAAGCATCTCAACAGTAGCTTCTCTCCTCAGCACCACTATGGAACTCCATCGCCCGACACGCCGACCGACCAACTATTTTACTGTGTATTTAATGTGGATGTGTAACGAATGGCGGCGCGTTACGGAGTCAGCGGACACTCGCTCCACGCATTGTGCGACATTTGCTCAGCAAAAATCCTCGACACCTGGAATTTACTGTTTATACTTTTAGCTTCAAGCGGCACGGGACGGACCGATGTGTAAATAACGCGCGCGTACACGCCTCCTCGTCTTTTATAACGTGTGGTACTTTAAATTTCGTCTTCCCCGGCTGGTTGGAAATCATTTTTAAGTGTTCATAGCCGTAAACGTCATCGTTTTCTCATCTCCATCCCGAGTGTAAACGCTTCTCAGCAGTCCGACGTGGACGACCACCTTAGAGATTTATCTTTACCTTGTAATTTGTTTAATTTTTTTTGTAATGCACTGTTAATTTGTCGTTTGTCAGTGTTGGTTGTTATTTGTTTGACTTTGGTTTTAAAAGCACAATCACTAAACTATATTTTAAACCATGTTATTGATTAACCCTTTTGTCTCGCGTGTGGGAAACCGGTACTGTACGACAAAAAGCTAATTAACCCTGATAGATGACCGGGAGGAAATGCTGTTTACAACAGGGGGGGGTTTGAAGGAATACAGACACGACATCCCTCCCTCCCTCTCTTTAGCAGGTTCTCTCGCTCGTCCAGCTTTGCACATTGCTCCATCGGTGCGACTTTATTTACTGAACTGCGTCCCTCTCTTTCTTATGCACTTACCTGAAATGAGGAAACGGACGGCAGCGGGAGAATCTGCTCCGGGACTGATAAGGTTCCGGCTCGGCTGCCTCGACCACGTCAGTCATGGAAGAGAGGAGAGGAGAGGAGAGGAGTGTTTACTCAGAGGGTTACGGCAACGTTTTCTTAAAGTAAAAAGCAAGAAAAACAAAACTGGAAAAAAAAAACAATAAAGTGAAATGAATGACGCTTTCTCTCTCTCTCTTTTTGTGTGTGTGTGAGAGAGATGTACAAACACTACATGGACAAATGTCTCCGGAAGCATCAGTCTGTATGCTTCCAATACTGTGGGAACATTTTGGGGAAGGCCCACTTCTGTTCCAGAATTACAGTACCTCAGACAACAAATACAATTCTGACACTTAAAAACCTTGTAGAGTGGATGCTGTTATAGCTCTGTGTGTGTGTGTGTGGGAGAGAGAGAGAGAGTTGGGGCGGATACAATGGGTTTATAAAAGGATTTAACACACATTAAAAACACACTTTCCATTGATTGGATGAACACGCAGCGCCACCCACTTCAAATACAAAAAAAACAGGAAGCAGAGATTTACAAGGAGTGCTCAAATTTAACGTCTGCGTGACCAATCTGAAGGTCAGAGGTTCAAATCTCAAATCCACTGAAGTTACCAGTGTGGGCCCTTGAGCAGGGCCCTAAAAACTAACAGCTGCAGGAGTGACCCCGTCTGTAAATCACTTATAAATAAAACTCTGCAAAACGAGCGAAATGTAAACCGAAATTTCATTAACTGCATGAATTTATATTACAGCATGAATATAAATCAGGTAGTTTCGGTCCTTAAATCTGATTGGCTGAGCCGTTTGTCCAGCCGTGACATCATTAAAAACAACACACACCTCTGAGCGCTTCACATTCGTATTAATGTGTGATATACACAACATTATTTTCCTAATGTTTTTAATTTGTTCTGTAAAATGTTTTTAATGTGTTCTGTAATTTGTGACAGTAAACCAGCGTTCACATTAAAAAGCAGACTGGTGTACAAACTAAATGCAGAAAACCAGATTATTGAAAATGATTTAGTTTTCAATAAACGCATTTATTTCTCCTCTCGGCACTAGGGATTCCCGGTTCGAATCCTCATCATGTTCTCCCCATGTCTGCGTGGGTTTCCTCCGGGTTCTCCGGTTTCCTCCCACAGTCCAAAAACATGGATCAAGTCAATTGAGTTCTCCAAATGTACAGTGTGTTTGTGTCTGTGTGTGTGAGTGTGTGCCCAGCAATATATTGCCCCCCCTGTCCTGGGTGTATCTGCCCAGCGCCCGAAACGTTCTCCCCTGGATGGGCATGGGGAACCCCCCCGCGACCCTAACAGGATAAAGCGGAAGATAATGAATGGATGGATGAATAAACGCATTTAAAAATCAAACCTTGGTTTTTATTGACCTTGGTGTTTGTGTTTTATTAAAGCAATAGGACACTCGAGGTTGTGTATTATTGTGAATAAATCAAAGTGGAACCGTACTGCAATACACATCGGGACTAATAACACCTCTTTCCCGTGATTTATTCAGAATAACGCCACGCCCTCTCGTACCTTACTGCTTTAAAAAAGCGGAAACACATTAAAAACAAGTTTGTAGACCAGTCTGGACTGTTGCCTAGCAACAAACATCTCAAATCTCAAGCAGAATTTCCAGCAGAGGAAAGTTTGCAAGGCAGTATTAATGTTTTACCTGATGACATCACTGGTGTAAATCTAAAGACATGGAGATCAAACATCTTTGAGATGTTACCTCTGAATAAATGCAGTCCACCTTAAAACTGTGACATATGCTGAGAATCCACACAGGCATGTGGAGAACATGCCAACTTCACACAGGCTGTGACTGGAGGCAGACACTCCTGCAGTTAAATTAGATCAAGTGCATATTAAAAAACGGACGCCACGTCTCAGAACCACTCTACAGCCTGTGTGTGTACAGCCTTTCACAATCGTGTGTGTGTGTGTGTGTGTGTGTGTGTGTGTGTGTGTGTGTGTGTGTGCCGTCTCACCCCCCAGGTGCTCGGTTAATAAGCAACCCTCTAAAACCAGAACAAATTTGGAGAATGCCAGTACCATCCCCCAATAACATACACCCCCCCCCCCGTTCATCCATCATTTTAATGAGGCGTGTTGTGTTCCATGCTTCACCACAATAAAGGTGCAGGTGATTAAATCAGCGCACCGAAACTCCCTCTCTGTCCCCATGACGTCTGGAACACGGAGGACACGGAAATCAGAAGCCATTTATAACACACAGCCATCAGCTCCTCACCTGGAGACACCTGCAGAGCCCCAAACGCACAGTCAGAGTCCCGATGCTGAAATCAGGCCAAGTGCAGGAGGCGGGAGGCGACTTCAATCCGAGTGTGGAGCGAAGGGATGGAGGCTACAGAGGAGACGAAGGACTTCATCAGATTAATTAAGCAATGACATCATCAGATCATTTAAACTCTGCTCATTAGAGATTCCTGAACACGTTTTGATGAATCATGTATTTTTACATTTCTAAATGATTCACTTGTGAATCGTGGTGAAGTGTCATATTCCAACAAGTGCTAATCGATTCATCAGGTGACACCGAGGAACTTGAATCACATGAGGACCAAACAAAGACATTTAAGTTTTTTGATAAACGCAATGTGGAACTAATTGAGGAACTAACTCGGGGAATCTGACACACCATGAATTAATCTTCTGACAGTGAAACCTAAAAAGGGCCGTGATAAATATGGAGACCCAAACCTGATCGAACCAGCTGGACCTTCTTCAAGTTCGCAAAATGATGAAGTTTAACATTTAAATCCCTTTTATCTGATCACACCTCGATTCAACGCCGATGACATCAGCGAACCGGACCGGCACCCTCACCCTCAGTCACAGTGGTTACCTCCAGCTCATGTTAAAATCTAAAGTCAGAAGAATGAACAACTGAGCCACAAAAGAGCGTGATGAGACACAAAGAGCGAGTCGTAATGAGCAAAGCAACAGACCTTCAAACTTATTTATCAAAATTAGGAGCAAAATCTTCATATTTAGGCGGCTTAGTGGTTTAGCATGTTCTCCTCTCAGCACTAGGGATTCCTGGTTCGAATCCCAATCTGGGTGGAGTTTCCATGTTCTCCCTGTGTCCATGTGATTTGAAGTGTAAACCACTTCAACCTCCGGGTTCTCCGGTTTCCTCCCACAGTCCAAAAACATGGATGAAGTCAATTGAATGCTCCAAATTGCCCCATATAGAGTGTGTTTGTGTGTGAATGAGTGTGTGTTCAGTGATAGATTGGTGCCCTGTCCTGGGTGTACCTGCCCAGTGCCCGAAACGTTCTCCCCTGGATGGGAGAACTGCCCTCAGTTTACCCCACCGTGACCCTAGAAGAGGATAAAGCAGAAGATAATGGATGGATGGATCTTCATATTTAAGAGCATTTATCGGATTCACTCTGATCCTCTATCAGCATCAGAATCAATACGAGTAACACAACGTTAAAAAAACGATCAAAATGAAACACAAGTGACCGTGTCCCTCGTCCTCCATCCGCAGGACCTTCCTTCACTTTTAAGCACCGAACCAAACTGCAATTACTTTAACAAGTCTGAATCCATTCCAGCGACGTACACTTAACGGCAGCAGCAGTCACTCAGGTCCTTCCTCCTTTACTGCTGTCCATGACCTCATTAGTGGATGAGTGCAGCTCTGCTTCAGGTTCCTTCAGGTTCCGTCCACTTCAGGCTGACGTAAGTCCCGTCCCAGCTTATGAATGAGAGCCTTTTTTTTATATATCTTTCTAATTATTTTTCATCAATTACATTAGGACGTCTCATCTCTCTGCCGCCGCCGTCGTCCCGGAGATGCTTAGTCAGATTTATGGAAGCAAATCGGTGCCAGAAGAGGCGCAAAGTAACGAGCCAAATCAGCACAGAGTGACAGTAAGTTAGTCATCACTCCCATCACCGGCCATCAATCTGCTCCGACGCAGCGGCCGAGGCGCCGTCAACGAACGCTGACAAAGGACTTCTGTTCCGTCTTCGGGGGAAATTAGCACTTTACTGAGGTGATTATCTTCCAGCATGACGAGATCATTCAGAAAATGAAATATTATAAAGACTGAAGTGTGGAGCGGACCTTCACACAAACATTCGGCGCTTCTCCAAAGTTCTGTACGTTCCACACTGCGGAAATCCATCAGGATGCTTCACAACAAAGTCCTAAAATACAAAAACAGACTATTCTACTGTTCCCAATAGGTGGCGCCTAATAGGTGGTGCACCATCGGATCTCTGTCCTGACGAAACCCTTGTATTAATCTGGACTCGGAACCAAACAAGAGCACCGAGGCACCGCACCCCTAACAACAAGAACAATCTAGTGCCCTCAGTTTACCCGTCAGCACGTATTAAATGTGAGAAGAAATTAGGAACCCAGGGCCCCTGGGACCAGGTGGTGCACCTCCACCTCACAGCAAGAAGGCCTCGGGGTTCAATTCCCAAGCCTGTATTCACTCTGAATCGACTTACTTAAACTACTACTACTGCTTACTGCACTTACACACTGAAGAGTGTCCTCTACATTTAACCATCCATGCAGTGAAACACACACACACACACACACACACACTGAGTAAAGTGAGCACACCTGTCCAGACCAGTGGGCAGCCCTGGAAACGGCGCCTGGGAAGCAATTACGGTTGGGTGCCTTGCCCAAGGCCACTTCATCCAGAGTACTTGGTGGGACCTGGAAACAAACCAGAGACCTTCAGGTCACAAGGCTGGATCCTTAACCACAAGCCTCTGACGGCCCCATCTACGAGACAGGTCTCTATTTCAGTACAGAAGAAATGGACCTGCTCGTGTGCCGACAGCGAAGACAAATTAAAGGTAAGACTGTCAGGAGGGAAGTTACAGAAGATTCTCTGAAGCACCACGAATGACGTCTTTATACAGTCCTGTCACGGAACCTCATTCCTAAAATATACCATAAAAGATCCAGCCAAACCTCAGAGGTGCCATAAAGACAAAACGGAACTTTGTCCACAATCAGCACAAGAGAAACGTTTAAAAGAACACGGAGAGAAAAAAAAAAAGGGCGCTTTAGAGAAAATGAAACATGCACCCTGCCAACAGTGAAGCATGAGGGTGGATCGATGTTGTTAGTGCCAGCGGCAACACCGCACAGGTGGAGCAAGGAATGGATTTCACAAAACACCGGCAAAATCTAAAAGCAAATGCCAAACCATCTGTTAAATGAGTCGTGGATGGAGGAGCTGGAACGGTTTAGCTCCCTGTCTGAAGTGTAAACTGTTTCCCTCTCAGGACGACAATAAAGATAAAAAAATAATAAAAGCCTAAAATCGACCACCTTCTGCTTGAAAAACACCTCAGTGATTCAATACAATCACATACATGAACAAAAGTATTAGGACACCTGGACATTACTCCCACAGAAAATTGTAGGTTTCATCCATCCTCTACTAGGATCGTGGGGGGGGGTTCCCCATGCCCATCCAGGGGAGAACGTTTCGGGCGCTGGGCAGATACACCCAGGACAGGACGCCAATCTATCACTGGGCAACTTATAGGTCTCCATCTACAGATATAACCGACATAATAATCTGACAAAGAGGCTTTCCACAAGATTTTGGGAATTGTTACCCCTTTGTCATGTTCGACCACAAAACGCGACCAGCCTTTCAACCGAATAAAGACGATGTGCATTACTGATGTAATGACGAGGGTTTGTGCGCCGCCGTCTGCTTTTCGGCACAAAGCTGAAAGTGAAGGGACACGCCGAGCCATTCAGCGCCGCCGTGTTGTTACGGTGACATTCAGAAAAACCTTGACACCAGCAATTACCGTCCCAAAGCACAATAATGACGGGCCGAGTGTAAAACATTCGAAGCCGGCCCTGAGAACATAATAGGTCTAAATTGGCATGTTTTCACAGTTTAACGAGCTGCTGAACAGAGCGGCTCTAAATGAATCACTTCTGCTGTGTGATGATGGATGAGAGGTTACGATTCGGGTGAACAAACACCGAGGCCGTTAACCAGAGACGGGTTTCACTCAGATCATCTGTTCCTGCTAAACACAAAGACGTAAAAACACACGAGTTAAAAACATAACCTCTCAAATTCAACATTTCTCAACGTTCAACAGGGTTTAGACAAATCAACTAACAAAGAGGAGGATGACAATGTTCAAATATCGCTCATACAGGACCGGTCAAACGTTAGGACACGCCCCCTTCTTCCATCCATTATCTTCCACTTTTAGACTAGGGTTGCGGGGGGAGGGGTTCCCCATGCCCATAAAAGGGAGAACGTTTCATGCGCTGAGCAGATGACCAGGACAGGACGCCAATCTATCACTGGACACACACTCACTCACACTGACACACTCTATATGGGGCAATTTGGAGAATTCAATTGACCTTGATCCATGATTTTGGACTGTGGGAGGAAACCGGAGAACCCGGAGGACACCCACTTCGACATGGGGAGAACATGGAAACTCCACCCAGATGGAGATTCGAACCGGGAATCCCTAGTGCTGAGAGGAGAACATGTTATCAACTGTAGTCCATCTGTGTTCTTTGTTGTTGGTTCTCTGTTCTCTATTGGTCAGGTGTAATTTGGGTGGTGGATTGTTGATGGTCAGTTCTGCAGTGACACTGATGTGGTGAGGGGGAAGTTAGTGCAGCAGTGCTGCTGTAGTTTCATTTCTCAGTGACATTGCTGGGATAGGACACCTCGGTGACACTGCTGGGATAGGAATAATGCCCCCACCCAATAACCCCTGCTCTGTGGTGGTACTATTGGGGTTCTGACCATTAGAACAGAGAACACAGTATGTACTGTAGAACACACACAGATGAACTACAGATTGTGATTTTAGAACTACAAAGTCCATCTTTACAGTAAGTGGAACTGATTGGAACATCCCAAAGCAGATGAAACTTTAAAAACTGACTATGAAAGCGATCAATGAAACATTGACCTCGGGATCTCTAGACTTCGCTGAGGCACCAGGTTTCTGGATTTGTAGTTTATTAAACGTTATAAATGTAGTTTGTAAGAACCAGTGAGGAAAACGGACGCCTCGCCCAATTCATCTCAGCGCCGGTCATTTCATTTCGGACGCGTCGATATATCGGATCGCTCTCCGTCCTCGTCAGGCGGCCGTAATTAGTTAAGGCACTCGCTTATCATATCGGCGGCAGGCCGAGTGCATCTACACAGCGCAGTATACCTCAAAGTCCCGTTGAAAGCTTGTTCTATCGATTACTACGTTCTCGTCTCCTTTACTAGACTAATGAGCCGCCCGCTTTCCACTAGAAAGGTTAATACCATATTGAAATGTCAGGAGATTAATGATATTGTTTCTCTTGTGGGGCTTTTCGTGACGAAGGTGACAAATTCTTTGCCCTTTTCACTCCGGCGCTCTCGCGGCGCGCCGGGCCGATCTGAGGAGAGGCCTTCGGAACGGACTTTTTTTTTCGACGAGTGAGAGCGGAAGAAAGGAGGACACCGGTGAAGGGATGGCTGGGCCGGTTCTCATGCCGGTGACAGGAAACAGATTGGATAAATCTGTCTTCATTAGAATGATACACGGCGGAAGTCAAGCGAGCAGGAGAGGCGCGGCGCGGCGTCCGCGGCGCCATGTCCAATGATTTTCCAATGCGTTTGATTCGCTGCTTAGTTTGGATTGTGCGCCGGGTTTGTCGGAACATTACCCAGAATCCATATGCACTGCACTTTTTTTTTATACTTTTTTATATGAGACACAGAGATAAGTGCAGCCAATAATAGAACGCTGTACATTCAGGATGTTTTTAATGCAACGGTTCACTAAAGTCACGCGTCAGTGTGGGGGTCCTCATTACTGCGCTCTGGGTTCACACTCTGTGTACATTTAACTCCTGAATTCTCTAAATGACGAGTTCATTTGATAATAATGATAATAATAATAATAAGGTGGTTTAGCATGTTCTCCTCTCAGCACTAGTGATTCCCGGTTTGAATCCCAATCTGGGTGGAGTTTCCATGTTCTCCCCGTGTCTGCGTGGGTTTCCTCCGGGTTTTCCGGTTTCCTCCCACAGTCCAAAAACATTGATCAAGTCACTTGAATTTCCAAATTGCCCCATATAGCGGCACTCTGTGTGAGTGAGTGTGTGTTCAGTGATAGATTGGTGTCCTGTCCTGGGTGTATCTGCCCAGCGCCCGAGATGTTCTCCCCTGAATGGGCATGGGCATGGGCATGGGGAACCCCCCCCCCCCAATACAGGATAAAGCGGAAGGTAATGTATGGATAATAATAATAATAGTGTATACTATTAAATCATTAGTAAGCCACATCAAAGTCATATCACTTCCTTCGTTAAGATTAACCACAGAGGTATTAAAACAGTAATAACAATAAAACAACAAAGCAAACACTGAAACACAGTAAGCAAACACTGAAGAAGAGAAAGCCGTAAAGTAGTGACGACCTAAAGCAATGGCTCTCAAACACTCAGAGGTGTGTGTTATTGTTAATGAGGTCACGGCAGGACAAACAACTCAGCCAATCAGATGAGGCCCTCTTGTGCCTTACTGCTTCAATTTAAACAATTACTCTTTAAAACAATTCAGCATTAATTAAACATGTAAGCAGACGAATGCTGAAGACCGTATTGTGTTCCACAGGTTCTGCGTAAGGAGCTGATCTGCATGATGGATGTCGTAATCACGTTTCAGAAGCAGAGGCGCGTCACGGTCACCGATAGAAGCTCCAGCTCCAGCTTCGTTCAGCTACGCTCCTCTGAGAAACACGACTAAGAATAAGAACCGGGGCGCGGCGCTCCACCTGAAAACCACGCCGACTGACTTCATCATGTAACCGTGGAAGTGACGGAACCCCGTCGACTCCGTAATTAAAAGATAATACTCAATGTCAATGCAGGAGCTTGGTTTAAATCTCAGCAACACCGTGTCACCAGATGTTCTTTTTCCTGGTTTGTGTTTTTAATTAGGGGCTCCGGCGTGCAGACATGTAGCTGCTAATCTGCTCTTTCTGTTCGAGATGGAGGAAGCCGGGCGTGAAAGTAATTGGCGAGTGTAACACAAATTGGATCTTAGCGAGATGTGACTGGTAGTCCTCGGAGGCGGTATTTGCACAGCGATTAGAACAATGCGGCGCTCCGCACATTTCTAAACGGTATTATTGCGCGGGCTCATTCCTGTTTATGGTCAAATAGTTTGAGGGCTCTGCGAAATTAAATTAAATATATACATTAATTAAATACTCTGATGACGGGATGAGAGGGGAATGCGGGCGCATGTCACACAAAGGGGTCTGACTGCATCAAACTTACTGTAATTAGGCGACGCAGCGAGCGAGGGGTTAATTAAAGGTAGATCATCCGTACATTACATGCGCCACGTCGTTTAATGCGTGTAATAAAGTTGGTCCATCGCTCTGAATGCATGCTGTTTGGGTCCAGTGGTCTTTAACGTGTAAAATTATCAACCTATTAATTACAATAAACAATTAAACTTGAATAATATAATCAGTCTTGCACATCTGATTCCAGAGAACGTTTCTCTATCACCTCCCAGGATTTTTAGTCACACAAGTTATTTAATTTCACAATTAATTTCCTTGTAATTCTTTTATAATTTAATGATTAATTGTTCACGGTGGGCGGGACAGTGGCGTACGCCTCAAAGTGCTGGAGATCCAGGTTTGAATCCCGATCTGGGTGGAGTTTCCATGTTCTCCCCGTGTCCGCGTGGGTTTCCTCCGTGTTCTCTGGTGTCCTCCCACAGTCCAAAAACATGGATTCAACGGGGATTAGATGCTCTAATTCGCCCCTATATAGAGTGCGTTTGTGTGTGTGTGTACCTAGTGATGGATTGGCGCCCTGTCCTGGGTGTATCTGCCCAGCGCCTGAAATGTTCTCCCATGGATGGGCATGAGAAACCCAATAGCAACCCTAGTAGAGGATTAAGCGGTAGATAATAAATGTATGAATGCAATTATTTAAAGTCCTACATGATTCACTGCCAATTTAATACAAACACCGAACACCCACTTCCGAACACCCCAATCAAAAGACTGATGAGGGAACACGAAACAGCTCACACACAGGAAAACATAAACCAACAGCTGACATTGATGAAGTACTGCACAGGGTGTCACCATGTTTTTTGGAACTCATATAAGGTTATAATTCACTAAGCAGATGGACAGACACATACAGCAACGGAGAACGTGATAGTTTCTAAGCAGAGCGTTTCTGTTTGCCAATGTGGATGAAAAGCATCTGCCGGGTTCCCATTAAAAAAAACAAACACAGAGACAGAAACATAGAATCATCATCCAATTTAAGAGATCCAACCTCACGTCTCTGCTCTCACTGCATCAGCTTCACTCATCATAGAAACGGACTTTGTAGTTCTACAGATACAGTGTGTCGTTCATCTGTTTATCTAAATATTTCATTAGTTATAAAAGAGGAATCAGGTTTTAAACATACAGTACCAGTCAAATGTTAGGACACGCAACTTTTTGCTCCATTCTCTATTTCCTTCACTTACCAAATAGATGGACTTTGTAGTTTTACAATTACGGACTGTAGTCCAACTTTGTTCTGTGGTTTGGTAGTCCCCTGTTGGTTCTCTGTCCAGGACTGACTGGTTGATGGTCAGTTCTGCACTGACATTGATGTGGTGAGGGGGGTTCTAGTGCAGCAGTGCTGCTGTAGTTTCATTTAAACACCTCAGTGACACTGCTGGGATAGGAATAATGCACCCACCCAATAACCCCTGCTCTGTGGGGGTAATATTGGGGTTCTGACCATTAGAAAAGAGTACACAGTATGTACTGTAGAACACACACAGATGGACTACAGTCTGGAATTGTAGAACTACAAAGTCCATCTTTACAGGAAGTGGAACTGAGAACATGGAGAAGAAAAAGGGGGCGTGTTTCAACTTTTGGATGGTTCTGTACATGGTGAGGCAGCTTGGAGTTGAACACAGACCACAGTGACGGAGACACAGCGTATAAAACCTCACATCAGAGTAACCGACAGTAACAAAACACCACCACGTTACACAGCTGAGAAAGATCCACCCAACCTCAAAGTTCTCTTTGAGAACGTGAGCGACCTGTACGTAACGCTGACCTTTGATCCAACATCGTTTTAAATCAAGTTTGTCATGTTTAAGAGGAACAACTTAAAACTGTGGGCGGCACAGGGGCTTAGTGGTTTAGCATGTTCTCCTCTCAGCACTAGGGATTCCCGGTTCGAATCCCCATCTGGGTGAAGTTTCCATGTTTTCCCTGTGTCCGTGTGGGTTTCCTCTGGGTTCATCGGTTTCCTCCCACAGTCAAAAACATGGATCAAGTCCACTGAGTTCTCCAAATTGCCCCATATAGAGTGTGTATGTGTTAGTGAGTGAGTGTGTGCCCAGCGATATATTGGCGTCCTGTCCTGGGTGTATCTGCCCAGCGCCCGAAACGTTCTCCCCTGGATGGGCATGGGGAACGCCACCGCGACCCTAATACAGTATAGGATAAAGCGGAAGATAATGGATGGATGGAACTTCAAACAGCAGGTCATTCAATCTGCTTCTGAGTTGGGTGAACGTCCCAATACTTTTGTTCATATATTTATTTTGAATTCTATCATTATTGTTGCTCTACTAAACATACCGGCTGATGAGAACAGTATGTGGGGGCAATTAAATCATAGATCTCATTAATGTCAGTTTATAATCTGTGCTCTAATTAAAATAATCCACTTAAGTCTACTTGCTGTCCTACTTTTCAGAAGCCACCACACGTCCAAAAACAACGTGATGCAACCACACACAGCAATGCCCGAATCTGCACAGCCTCCGTCTCAGTTACATCAGGATCGCACTAGACCTGCCTCTGACTGAAGTTCCACAGATCATCAGTTTCTGTGCTCCGTTTCCACGATTTCCAAATTTCAACACACTTGATGTAATAGTTTCACCATGCAGGCGTCCCAAATGGCTTACTACTTACTTACTACACAGTATGCATGCAGCAGGTGGTGAACATTGCCCAGATGACCCCCCCCATGCCCATCCAGGGGTGAACATCTCGGGCGCTGGGCAGATACACCCAGGACAGGACACCAATCTATCACTGGACACACACTCACTCACACAGACACACTCTATATGGGGCAATATAGAGAATTCAATTGACCTTGATCCCTGTTTTTTTGGACTGTGGGAGGAAACCGGAGAACCCGGAGGAAACCCACGCGGACACGGGGAAAACATGGAAACTCCACTCAGATTGGGATTCGAACCGGGAATCCCTAGCGCTGAGAAGAGAACATGCCAACCACTAAGCCACTGTGCCGCCCTCAAGGTCAATCAAATTCTCCAAATTGCCCCATATAGTGTGTTTATGTGTGTGTCCAGCGCCCGAAACGTTCTCCCCTGGGTGGGCATAGGGAAAACACCCCCCCCCCCTTCTACAAACTCTTATAACATAACATTAAATAATATAATAATATATACTCACTTTAATGCTTTACCAGTTAAACAGTATTAACTAAATTAAATTAAATTAAATTAAATTTAGTTAATACAGTTCGGTATGGCGTTTCAGACCTTCCAGCTTATTACATTTACATCATGTAATGTTGAAACACTGCTTAATTTCATTGTAATTACACAGGTTTTGTTACATAGGTTTGTGGTTCCCCACAAAATATACAGAAAATTAGAGCAAATATACAAATTAATTACAAAATTATTAAGTTCACATATTTCCACCGAAAATGGTTTAAAAAGCATATCGTTTCACATTAAAACATTTCTGAGACAAAGCTTATAAAACATACTGTATTAAGTCAGGTGCCTCGCTCATGGGAGCTCCAGAACACCGAGAACACAATTAAAAGTTGAAATTAATAATAAATGTTAAATTAAGTTTAATTGTGAGCTGTGTGTCGGCGTTGAGCGTCAGAAGGCCGCGCCGGTTTGAACTGGTTTGGGTGTTTGTCGGTGTTTGAGTTGTAGACTCTCGGAGCTCTTACAGTTGTATAAACGGTGTTATTTGTTGTAAACGGTGTTTGTTGTGATGTTTGGTGTTTAATGTCGGTTTTAAACAGCGTTTTAATTCTAACCTTCGGTTCTGAAGATGAAGCCGACCTCGCCGCTCCGCCGCCGCTCCTCTCTCCTCGGGATGTTCTCTTCGGTTCCACGCTGCATTACTTTGATGTTTTCTCTTGGTTTCGGTAACTCTGACTTTGTTAAATTGTTAAATTCGTCGTTTTAAATTATTTTGTACAGTTCACCGAAGCCGCACAGTCCCCGCGTCACGCGCACCTCCAAACCGAACGCCACCTCGTTAAGTGATTGATTACGCAGCGTGAGGTGCTACATAACCACACTACAGAAACTACTACAACCTGACAAGAGCAACGATCAATACAACTTTCATAAATGTTTTGAGGAAAAACAAACATTATAGAAAGGATATTAAAAATACCACACACACACACACACATATATATATATATATATATGTGTGTGTGTGTGTGTGTCTATATGTGTATTTATGTGTATACATGTGTATGTATATATGTGTATATACACACACACACATACACATAAATACACATATAGACACACACACACACACATATATATATATATATATATATATATATATATATATATATATATATATATATATATATATATATATATATATATACACACACACATATATATAAGTAAGCACTGTAGGCAAAAACCATTATGGTCTATACATATATACTAATAAAACCATAATTTTTTGCCTGCAGTTCTTACACACAGAAGAGTGTGTCCTCCACATTTAACCCATCTATGCAGTGATACACAAATACACACACACTGAGTGAAGTGAGCACACATGCCCGGAGCGGTGGGCAACCCTGTACATGTCGCCCAAGGCAATTGAGGTCAGGTGCCTCGCTCATGGGCACTTCAGCCAGAGTACTTGGTAGGACCGGGAATCGAACCGGGGACCTTCAGGTCACAAGGTGTGAGAAGGCTCCTTGAACACAAGCAACACACACATGGAAAAAACAGTCAAATTATTAATATGTCCGAATTCGCAGTATGAAACATCAACAATTGGTAGGTAAAAAAAAAATCTATTATAAAAAAATTTAAAAAGTAAAATAAAAATAAGATACAACAATCAATATTATTACCAACATTAAATAATATTTTACATTTCCAACGAATGGGAACCTCAGAGGCATCACGTCTGTCATATTACAAACGGCATTTAGCAACATAAGAACTCCATAGTCTACTACATCCTGAATCAAACTACATAATTTATGGAAAATAATAATAAAATATAAAAAAAATAATAATAATTTCCCAAGATTAAAAAATGTTCCACGGTCGTTGTCGCTTATTAAACATGTTCTCACCTAAGAGAAGGAACCTAACGGAACACATTAGTGGACCAACCCTATATTTAGGCCTCGTCTTTGCGCCGTGTGTTCCGTTGTCTTCACCCCCGCTACCTTTTAATTAATGAATTATTTAATGACTCAATAAGTTTGGGGGAACGGGGAGGTGCCTCCCACCGTGTGTGAGCACACATCGTTAATCAGGGCCATTCCCATTAGCCAGGTCACTAACAATCATGCTCCAACAATTAGAGCTTGATTAAGAGATGCTCATTACACAGCAAGACGATCCCCCCCCCAAACACACAACACCTCACCCCCTACCCCAGAAACTGGAGAGCCACTGGTTGAGGATCTGTTGTTTCGGGCCAAACACTCTCAAGGTCAGTTTGCCTCCTCCGACATCCAACAAACGTGCCCCCCCCCCCCCCACACCGCCCCTTGACATCCACATGTGCAGATTTGTTTTTCTCAGCTTCACATTCCGATCACATTCTTCCTCGTGTCGTGTCACAGAGAGAAATCCACGTTCAGAGAGAGAGAAAGAGAGAGAGAGAGTGAGAGAGAGTGAGTGAGAGAGAGAGAGAGAGAGAGGAGGGGGGCGGACAACCGCACGACGACACGCCGACTGAACTCAAACAGAAGGGAAGGTCGAACGAGATCAAATAAACGGCGAGATCGGAAATGAAAAGGAATTAAGTGACACGAGAACTGACGGACCACCGAGAACACGAGGAGAAAAACAGAACGTCCAGAAGCACGAGTGCTGACAGGAATGTCCTCTGTTACATCAGACATCAGGCTCCTCAGTGAGACAGACGGAAGATATTCTCCTTATTAATACAAAAATATATCTCATTATTTATAGGGACATGTGAGAATATCACAATATCAGAATAATCAGTGAGAGACGGACGGACGGGCAGGCGAGCGGGAGAACAGAAGGACGGGCGGACGGACAGAGTGAGAGTTCTCTGTGTTTGCCTCCAGAACCAGACTGCTGCTGGATGACATGTATGATGGATGGTGCTGTAGTGCTACTGCTGCCCTTTTCTACTCCACTCCCCGTTACCAATCTGCTCTGACTGAGAGAGAGAGAGAGAGAGAGAGAGAGAGAGAGAGTCTCAGGATGGAGAGAGGACTTGCAAGGAAGACAGTGAGAGACTGAGAAAGGGAGCAAGACACTGAGGAGGAGAGAGAGAGACTGAAGGATGGAGGGAGGGAGGGAGGGAGGGAGGGTGGCAGGAGGAACAGCCTGGACATGTTTCCTTTAATTAACCTGCCTACTAACTGAGCATGACCCCAGCAGCCCGCCACGGCATCTCACACTCTCTCTCTCTCGCTCTCTCTCTCTCTCTCGTCCATATTCTCAACGTTCTCAGTTATGCCAGCGAGAGGACACAAAAGCACCTCACACACTCGCACCTTCCAACCTGTGAAGCATAAAGGGGAGATGAATCAGAATTCAGACTGCATTAACCCTTCAGATTCGGAGAGCTGCACAGAGTGAATAAATGATTTAGAGTTTTCAGAGTCTGCTGAGAAACAGCATGGACGGTTCCACCAGCCCAAAACACCCCAACAACCAACAACAAACCGGAGCTCACAGAGAACACACGGATACAGGGAGAACATACAAATTCAACACACAAACTAAAGAGCCTGCACCTTGTTGTGATGAAGTGACGGCGCTTATTACTGCGTCACTGTGTTGACATCGTAAAATGTCGTCATCAGATTTCAGATGGAACGTTACAGAGATGGAAACGTGACCTCTGTAACGTTCCATCTGAAATCTGATGATGACATTTTAACATGAAATGAAATGAAATGAAATGAAAATGAAAGTCTAAGAACAATGAGCTGAAACACACAGAACTGCAAATGGAGAACCTGCTTCACCAGATCAGACAACTGCAGCACTGCAGGCATCGTGAGGTCAGCCGTGTGTGTGTGTGTATAATGCAATATAATGCCATTACTTCTTCATAGAAAAACTGTTATAATATATATTTAATAACTGTTTAAAACTGCAGTTTTATAATTATATATTAATAATTTAATTTAAAATGAGATCGTTTAGTTGAACTGTTCAGATTTATTCATTCATTCATTCATTATCTCCCGTTTTATCCTATATTAGGGTCGCGGTGGGGTTCCCCATGCCCATCCAGGGGAGAACATCTCGGGCACTGGGCAGATAGACCCAGGAAAGGGCGCCAATCCATCGCTGGGCACACACTCACTCACACAGACACACTCTATATGGGGCAATTTTGAGAATTCAATTGACTTGATCCATGTTTTTGGACTGTGGGAGGAAACCGGAGAACCCGGAGGAAACCCACGCAGACACGGGGAGAACATGGAAACTCCACCCAGATGGGGATTCGAACCGGGAATCCCTAGTGCTGAGAGGCGAACGTGCTTGTTCAGATTTATTTATATATATAATTAATAAAAATAAATACAGAGCTTACTTTCCAAAAAACATCATAAAACCCCAACATGCAGTCACTTTGGATAAGAGGGGCATTCCTGTGGAGCTCCACCTGCTGTACGGACACAAAATCAGAGACGTTTCACTATTTAAATTAAATCTGTTTAAACTCCCCGTCACCTCAGAAAGAACCCGTCACCTCCATCCTGCTCAGCTTCATGTAAAGATGGACTTTGTAGTTCTAAAATGTAGTAGTAGTCCATCTGTCTGTAGTCCATCTGTGTGTGTTCTGCAGTACATACTGTGTTCTCTGTTCTAATGGTCAGAACCCCAATAGTACCACCACAGAGCAGGGATTATTGGGTGGGTGCATTATTCCTATCCCAGCAGTGTCACTGAGGTGTTTAAATAACAATCCACCACACAATTACACCTGACCAATAGAGAACAGAGAACCAACAGGGGACGAACAACAACAAAGAACACAGATGGACTACAGTCTGGAATTATAAAACTACAAAGCCCATCTATATGATAAGTGAAGAGAGAAGGGGGCGTGTCCTAATTTTGGACCGGTACTGATTCACAGTTCTGTAAAGGTTCGAAAACACAGACAAAACTGGGGAGTGGAACTGAGGATCTAAAGAAGGTCTCGCCTGAAGTTTATAGACGGCAAGTTCTTCAAAGGCCTTCGAATAATCTGAGACCTTCAGCGTTCCGTTTGATCTCAGCCGGCCGGGCACAGCCGCATACAGATGAACTGTTGAACTGACCACAGATGAGCATGCACACACACACACACACACACACACACACACAGTGAAATATGCAATGCTTCAGTCACTACACAAACAAGTGAAATCTTGGGGCCGTCATCAGAGTGAAGGTCCTCGGTTCGATTCCCGGTCCCACTGTAATGAAATAAATACTCTGGCTGAAGGGAACCTTGGTCAAGGCACCTAACCCAAAATTGCCCCCCGGACGCCGTGTGCAGGGCTTGAGGGCTTGTGATTTCTAAACGGAGACTCAACATCATTCACGTCTTTCCTCGTTTCAATCCGACATTTGGAAATGAAAAAGTCAGCAGAAGCAGAGGTGAGGTCCTGTAAAGAGCGAGAGCACTGAAATCCAAAGGTTTACTTCACGCTTCACACCTTCAAAACAAAAGCTTCAGACAGCGGAGGATGCCGCACGCCATGTCTTTAAAATCGCGGTAACAGAAAAGAAGGACGAAGAGAAAGAAGACAGAGAAGCAGGAGAAACGTCACATCGGCGCCAATGTTTATGCGTTTTTCACAATATACCTTTATTATTTAATAAATACAAAAAACAACAACACTTAAAAGAAAAGAACCAAAAAAAAAAACATTAGCATTAAAAAAGACACTAAATGCATTAGACATTAGAAATATCAATATTAATTTTGGTATGTTCTGTAACTGACATCTTTGTTCTATGGACATATGGACAGAAGTGTTCCGGCACGTTCCAGTGAGAGTCATGGAGTCAAACGAGGCTGGTTCCACACACCGAGCCGTTTCATTAGCAATCGGGAATGACTGTCTGTGTGAGGATACATATGATTATTTACACATATATACACACACACACACACACACACACACACACACACACACACATACACGCGCGCTCACGGGACACCACCGAAAGAGAAGAACGTAAGAACCTGAGATACCTTCTGCACCTCAAAAGTGAAAGAACGAAACGCTGGAACTGAACGGCAGGGGGATTCGGAATGGGGAACGTGGATGTGACGGGATAGTACTCAGGCAGAGAGACATGAGCGCCGACCCTAAACGCAGACACACCCGACCGAGCGATATTAAAACACGACACGCCGCTTGATTTCAGGTGTTTGATTTCAGCTGTATAAACGGCATGCTTCCAATATTGTGGCAACAGTTTGGGGAAGGCCCAGGGTTGAGTGAGCCGACCTGGCCCACACACAGAGGTCATCAGACAGGTCCTGCTGTCCGGCATCGGTGTCTGAGCTCACGGATGCTCGGCCAACTAAAAGGTTGAGGAAAGGCGGTTACAGCCGCAACATACTGAGAACGTTCCTGCAGGAACGAGGGCAGGCGTCCCGGAACGTTGTCCGTGTGGCGCATCATCAGAAGGACGTACCGGACATCGAGGTACGGATGTAAATAAACGACGTGGCTGGCACCGTGGAACGTTCCGGCAACGCTCCGTCCACAGGATCTCCTCTGCTGTGAAAGGTCGGCGTCTGAACAGTCCAGAGATCAGCGCACAGTAACCGGGGTCAGATAAAGCCACTGTGAATAGTGCATGGTGATCACATGACCTGTAGCGGGGACAGGACGCTCTGCATGCGAAAGGTGGGAGGGGACGAGAGAGAGAGAGAGAGATAGGGGACGGGTTCTCTGATTAATCTGAATGAGAACGCGAACTGCATGCATCTCCAGGGGTTCTGTTCTCTGCATAGATACCAGGAATCCGGTCTCGGCCGTGAAGAGGAGAACGGAAACGAAAAGTAAAGAAATTAAGTGCTTTAAATAAGAAATAAATATAATTAGATACACGAGGATGTAGGGTTCAGGATGCTGTTTGATTAATGGAGTCGGGGGGCGGGGGGGGGGGGGGGGTAACGAGCACGACGGTGTTCTGTACAGGTTCTGCAAAAGTAAGGAATTGAAGGTAAATAAGGTGAAATGAGTCTGATCTGATCATCACTGTGCAGCAGTCTGAGATACAGCCTTCATTTCATTTTCAGATTCTTCACTTCCATCCATCATCTTCAGCTTTATCCTCTATTAGGGTCGTGGGGGGAGGGGGGGTTCCTCATGCCTATCCAGGAGAGAACGTTTCGGGCACTGGGCAGATACACCCAGGACAGGGCACCAATCTATCGCTGGGCACACACTCACTCACACTCTATATGCGGCAATTT
This sequence comes from Corydoras sp. C115, assembly GCA_019802505.1. NCBI lineage: Eukaryota > Metazoa > Chordata > Actinopteri > Siluriformes > Callichthyidae > Corydoras > Corydoras sp. C115. The sequence goes on along the minus strand of JAFMOC010000148.1, from coordinate 908,869 downwards.
GGAAAATTCAATGGATGGGCATGGGAATTTTACAGCCCCAGGGCCACATCTGGACACACCTTTAACACACACGGGGTTAAAGGGAAGGTAGAGTGTAAATAAAAACACAATGACGTACCTGTTTCCTAACACACACACAAACACACATTAAACATACACACACGTACATATTTTTTCATTCATCCATCCATTATCTTCCGCTTTATCCTCTATTAGGGTCGCGGGGGGTTCCCCATGTCCATCCAGGGGAGAACGTTTCAGGCGCTGGGCAGATACACCCAGGACAGGACGCCAATCCATCGCTGGACACACACTCACTCACACAGACACACTCTATATGGGGCAATTTGGAGAACTCAATTGACTTGATCCATGTTTTTGGACTGTGGGAGGAAACCAGAGAACCCGGAGGAAACCCACGCGGACACGGGGAGAACATGGAAACTCCACCCAGATGGGGATTCGAACCGGGAATGCCTAGTGCTAAGAGGAGAACATGCTAAACCACTAAGCCACCGTGCCACCCCACATGTACATATATATATATATATGAAATCATAAGTAATAAAAGCCCTGCAGATGCATGGTGTGCATATTGGGCACTGCTTCCAATCATTATGACATCATGAGGACATCATAATCATAATGCATCATAATGCATTGGGGCTGTGGTAGCTCAGTGGTCAGGGTGTTGGCTTATCAATCTGAAGGTTGGGGGTTCAAATCCCAGGTCCCCTGAAGTTACCAGTGTGGGTCCTTGAGCGAGACCCTTAACCCTCATTGGTCCAGGGATGTTGTGTTTAACCCTGTGCTCACCGTGTAAGTCGCTTTGGATAAAAGCGTCCAATTAATGACCAAATGTAATGCGAATGTAATAACGGGCCTTCCCCAATGTGTTCACACAAAGATGGAAGCCTACAGCTTGATTGCTGAACAGCCAGATCAATGAGACTGAATTAAAACATCTGAACCAGAGTGGTAGGGAGTGGTAGCTCAGTGGTCAGGGTGTTGGGCTATCAATCTGAAGGTTGGGGGTTCAAATCCCAGGTCCACTGAAGTTATCAGTGTGTGTCCTTGAGCGAGACCCTTAACCCTCATTGCTCCAGGGATGTTGTGATGAACCCTGTGCTCACCGTGTAAGTCACTTTGGATAAAAGCGTCAAATAAATGACCAAACGTAAATGTAATGCAAATGTAATGCAGTTCTTCTCAGACTTGTGCACAGTGATGGCTCAGCGACTCTGAAGTGACATTTTCAAAACCACAGATCCGGATTTTGGATTTCTGAAGCACTGAAACAGGAGACGCAGCCTCGTGTATAATCCACCGGAACCATAAACGGAGGCCGAGTTCATATGGCTTTTCGGGAACTCTGGTTTTAAGTGCTTAGGATTCAAACCCCGGAAAAGAACCAAGACGAACAGAAACAAACGTTCAGGTCCGAACAGAGGAACCGTATCCCGACGGGAACCGCCGTTCTAAGCATTGAGGGTCCCACGGTAACGGAGAAAATCTGTCATTAGCAACAACAGGGAACAGTTCAGGCCAAGTGTATGAGAAGAAGAAGAAGAAGAAGAAGGTTGACGCCGATGTCCCACTCGCGAGGGAAAGCGCATTCGGGAATGATGCCACTGTGGGGTCGCCTTATTGCAAGTGGTTCCGACAGCACGCGCGGAAACAAGGCCTTCGAGCATCGTCCCGACGCGTAGATCGGATCGCGTCACCCCCCCCCCCCCCCGTCGCCTCAGGAGAACCCGACGGCTAACGAGTGGTGGTGCAGCTCCGTCTCGAGAACCCTGCGCTGACACAGGTTATTTATAAATCTCTGTACATGGCTATATATTTTCTTCTCTTAGTTACAGTACAGCACCTCCTCCTCCACACTCCTCCTCCACACTCCTACTCCACACTCCTCCTGCACACTCCTCCTGCACACTCCTCCTCCCCACTCCTCCTCCACACTCCTCCTCCACACTCCTCCTCCACACTCCTCCTCTCCCCCGGTGCTTCATGTCAGCGGGAGCAACGGCTTTTGTGCTTTTTACCCAAAAATTACAGTGCAAAAGAAAACAATAATCATTATAATAACGACGACGACGACGACGACGAAACCCATGAGCAGTATGAACGGAGGACGTCCGATGAGGAACCCGGGTTTTTATGGCACCGCAGCCCATCACACATGGTACAAATGACAGACAGGGGGCGTAACAGAACCAGTTTGCATAGCGATGCAGTAACAACGTCGACGTTCGGATGTCCGGAATATTTACAGGACGGAGCATGATTCCCTTTTTTTTTTCCCGTCTGGGTGACGCGGATGACGCACACGATTAGTTTAAGCATTTTTTTCTCCCCCCCTGTTTTCAGGTGAACGGTGTGGCAAAAAAGAAGGAAGGTGATCGTTTTGTTCTTAAAAGCACAGAAAACATCAAATCAACGTCGTGAATCGCAGGTCCGTCTTTACATCACATTTACAAGTTCCGTCTTTCACCTCGGTCGCGTCGGCTCGTTTATCTCCGACGCAGAAGCGGTCCGTCGCGCTGGGCAGGTGAGGCGTCTCCGGGGCAGGTGAGAACAGATTCCAGTTCTGGTCCACGGCTGCGCACTCTGACGCACATACAGACAGAACACACGTTAGAAACAAACAGAAATACAACATTACGATCACACACCGAACCGCGCCATCATTCAGTTCATACGGATGGACTATTGTCCCTTACAGCCAATCATTGGACACATGACTCACTCACATAACTCTCCATGGTACGGTCCCTGGCCGTTGGTCCCCATGTAGCTGGAGTCGGTGTGATCGGTGTTGGCGCGCTGGTGCTGACCTCGCGATCCCTCTCCTTTACGAGGCCCCGTTGAGCTTTTGGAGGATGTGGTCCCAGTGGAACTGTGGCCCCCTGGGGACGGGAAGGACGGTTTGTTGTAGGGTGGCATGGCCTCTTCTGCACGGAGACAAAAACACAGTCCATCAGACGGCATTATTATTATAATACTATACTAACAATATATATTGTAATATATATGGATTATGAACACTGTTCGTCCCGCCGTGACATCATTACCAATAACACGCCCCTCTCGCTGCTTCACATTCGGATCAGTGTGTGATATACAATACATTATTTTAAATCAGAAAAGGCAGATTAATATAAACAGCGAGCCGAATTCCGATCAGCACTAAACCGGTATCCCGTTGCTTAGCAACCAATGTTCACTTTAAAAAATGGACTAGATTACGTTGCAGAAGACCAGTTTATTAACGATTTAGTTTGTTATAAAGGCATTTTTTTATTATAGTGTGTTTGTAAGCGTTGTATTAAAGCAATAAGACACAATAATGCCACGCCCTCTTGTGCCTTAGTGCCTTAGATAATTACATCACAGCTGTAATTATCTGTGAAACTCTTGCTTGATGTTTGACCAACACACTTAACACAGCTCCCTCTTGTGTTCCGTTAATTCATCCTTTCATTCATTCATTATCTTCCTCTTTATCTTCTATTAGGGTCACGGGGGGTTCCCCATGTCCATCCAGGGGAGAACGTCTCAGGCGCTGGGCAGATAGACCCAGGACAGGGTGCCAATCTATCGCTGGGCACACACTCACTCACACAGACACACTCTATATGGGGCAATCTGGAGAATTCAATTGACTTGATCCATGTTTTTGGACTGTGGGAGGAAACCGGAGAACCCGGAGGAAACCCACGCGGACACGGGGAGAACATGGAAACTCCACCCAGATGGGGATTTGAACCTGGAATCCCTAGTGCTGAGAGGAGAACATGCTAAACCACTAAGACACCGTGCTGCCCCCGTTAATTCATAACATTTCTAATTATAAAATGTGTGTGTGTGTGTATGTGTATGTGTGTGTGTATGTATGTGTGTGTGTGTGTGTGTGTGTGTATGTGTGTGTGTATGTATGTGTGTCTGTATGTGTGTGTGTGTGTGTGTATGTGTGTGTGTATGTATGTGTGTGTATGTGTGTGTGTGTGTGTGTATGTGTATGTATGTGTGTGTGTGTGCCCAGAGAAAGATTGGCGCCATAAGAAGAAGATAACGGATGAATGAATGAATTATAAAAGGTGCTGACATTTTAACAATTCAAACATTAGTCTTGATTTATTGTTAATTAGTCGTTAGTGAACTCCACCACGGACTCTGTACACCGTAATGATGAAGGACGTGATGTCACAGATCGTTCGAAAGCTCTCTGAAAACAAAGTAAGGTAGAACTCCGCTCTGAATCTAAAGAGTTCTAAAGTTCTTAAGTTCTGAAACTACTGTTAATTGGTCCAGCAATCTAATCAGCAACAACAGTTGGAGACCTCATTAGATTTGTTATGGAGAGCCGAGGCGCCCGGGTCCTGCCAAACAGTCGCTAAGCTACTCCTCGCTCTGACCTTGCCGCTCTCGTTTGGAACCTGGACTTAATGGTTCCACAGGCGGTCGCACGGAGAACCATTTGCAATATGTGTATATTACGCCGCTCGGAAAATGACTGCACATCTGTTCGGCCGGTTTCGCCTCCGGGGCCCGCCTACAGCTGGAGGGGGCCGCTGTCAAGCGAGAGAGAGAGAGAGAGAGAGAGAGAGAGAGAGAGAGAGATGGGTGGAACAGCCAGGCTGCTCTCTCCAGGTCCTTTTCCCCCCCAGCAGGCTGCCTAATTGAACAGCGGGGGAACAGCTGGAGCGCCGGTCTGCTAATGATCACACTGAGGTGGAAAGTTACCTTCCCTTAAATTCAAACTCGAGAACTTTGGCTGGAAGTCGTGCAGCCGCCTTGAGACTTAAAGAGGAATAAACGTTCTATACGAGCAGAAAAGTGGGGGGGCAACGAGAACGTGGAACAGAACGTGAAGGAGCAGCAATCAGACTGAAATCAACAGCTCTGAATACACTGCCATTTACTTTGGAATCAGTTCTATGAGATTACACATGAAGAACCAGTGGGAACTAATGGGAGTCACATCGTGGTTCCCATGCAGGTCAACTGGGGTCTGATGGACGAGTCGAACTTCTGAAAGGATCTTTCATTGTTATTCTAAAAAAAGAACATTAATTTGGGTTTTATTATTTAGTTAGGGGAGGCACGGCTCCTATAGAGTGTGAGTGTGTGTGTGTGAGAGAGAGAGTGTGTGTGTGTGTGTGCAACCCTAGTCCCTAATATGGGATTAAGCAGAATAATGAGATGAGATTATTTCATTAATTATTCTCATATAGGTCGGGTGGTGTTCCCATCCAGGGGAGAACGTTTCGTGCACTGGACAAATACACCCAGGACAGTGTGCAACTCACTCACACAGACACACCCGCCATATAGGGACAATGTGAATAGGGGCAATTTAGAGCAGCCAATTCACCTTGAATCCATATTTTTTCCAGGCTGTGGAATATTTTGGGAATATTTAATTAATTACTTATCTCATTATCTACTAGCATAGATAATAGGGGGGCATAGGGGGCATTCAGGGCAGACTGTTTGGGACGCTGGGCAGATACACCCAGGACAGGGTGCCAATCCATCGCTGGGCACACACTCACTCACACAAACACACTCTATATGGGGCAATTTGAAGAATTCATTTGAACTTGATTCATGTTTTTGGACTGTGGGAGGAAACCAGAGAACCCGGAGGACACCAACGTGGACATGGGGAGAACATGCAAACCCGTGCCGCCCGTCATTAACACTACCTCACTACAACAGTACTGACAGCATTGAGCATGAGGAGGTGAGGTACCTGAGAGCGGCCCATTCCTCTGTGCTTCTCTCTCCATCGAACCCAGTCTCTCTTGGCCCTGTCTGTAGCGTTCTAGAGACGTTCTGGTCTGTCTCTCCAGCGAGTTCTTCACCTCTTCTAATCCACTCATGGGCTGCCTCTCCAGGGACGAGCCCTTCCGCTCGCCGGGGCTGCCCATGCCTCCCACGCTTCTCGGTGGTGGAACACGAGGGAGCTGGCAGGGTGGAGGTTCGGGGGGTGGAGGTAGAGCTGTGATACACACACACACACACACACACACACACACACACACACACACAGCGGTACATCATCAGGTCATGTGTTCCTCAGTCTTACAGAACACCGACGCGCTCATAAGCAGTGTGTGTAGGCTGTTCTCAGTCACTCAGCGAGAACTTTAATACCAACCACAACCTCAGAATCCAAAATAATCAAATCCAAATACATCTGCAACCGTTTAAAGGTTTAAATGTAAGGTTTTTCTATATTATATTTATACCTGTAGTCGTATATATATATATATATATATATATATATATATATATATATATATATATATATATATATATATATATATATATACACGCAGTGGTGTGAAAAACTGTTTGCCCCCTTCCTCATTTCCTGTTTTTTTGCATGTTTGTCACACTTAAGTGTTTCAGAACATCAAACCAATTTAAACAATAGTCAAGGACAACACAAGTGAACACAAAATGCAATTTGTAAATGAAGGTGTTTATTATTAAAGGAGAAAAAAAATCCAAACCATCATGGTCCTGTGTGAAAAAGTGATTGCCCCCCTAAACCTAATAACTGGTTGGGCCACCCTTAGCAGCAACTACTGCAAACAAGCGTTTGCGATAACTTGCAATGAGTCTTTTACAGAGTTCTGGAGGAATTTTGGCCCACTCATCTTTGCAGAATTGTTCTAATTCAGTTACATTAGAGGGTTTTCGAGCATGAACGGCCTTTTTAAGGTCATACCACAACATCTCAATAGGATTCAGGTCAGGATTTTGTGCTTCTCTCTCATACAGTGTATATATATATATATATATATATATATATATATATATATATATATATATATATATATATATATATATATATATATATATATATATATATATATTCATAGTTGTATACTAGTATCTATATACACATCTATATACTGTATTTTTGTATTTAAAATAAATAAATAAATTCTCATTTTCTTCTTTAAAATTTAAATTTAAATGATAAAATTATAATAAGAGGGTAATCGGGGTCCGTGACCCATAATTTTGTTCTTATCTCATGTACCACATGTGATATTAATGATAATAAAATTTTCTTGAATCTTAAGGTAATTAGGGATGCAGTCTTCGTATTTGAAGCTGCATTTTAAATCACGCTGCGGGAATCGGACCCTTAATGACTTTCCCAGTAATTACAAAACTTTTCGGAACTTTCTCTGGTGACGAACGAGGAGCGTCTGTAGAGTGAATCCCCGGTTTAATAAACTTCTGAGGGTTTAATAACATGCTGATTAATGTTCTATACGCAGCGTTGACACAGTTACAGATGAGAACGTCCATCGGGACGGACGAGGGGCCGGCTCGCGGGGCCTCACCGTCAGCGCTGGGGTCCCTGCGATGCAGAGCGGCGGCGGGGCCTTTGTGTTTGCGGGCGGGTCGCGCCGCCCGCTGGTGGCCCAGGCTGTGAGAACCCATCGTGCTTCCGTCCGTGGAGAAGGGGCTGGAGGGGCGGGGCCTCAGAGCCGCACACTGATCTGTTAAACGCAGAGAGGACGAATGAGTACGCTTCACTACGACAGGCAGGGGGAGGAGCTTATTAACAACCATGATGGAAATGAAAAGAGAGAGAGAGAGAGAGAGAGGGTTATGAGCATCGCACCAAGCTGTTAATAACCACAGAGAGAAGCTGGACACCAAGTGCTTCATTGAATTCTGAGTAATAAGTCAGTGCAGTCACTCTGAAGAGCCAATAAGAGACGAGTGGAGAACAGGACGCCGTGCAGAACGAGGGGACAGCGCAGAAGCGTGTGAGCTCATGTTAATGTCTCTGTCCGGGGTCATGCTCAGACCCGATCGGAGCGTCCAATGAGAAGAAAGCGAAAGCCGAGCGAGCCGAGTCAGCGAGAGCAGACGAACGGAACCCCCGGGCCGGCCACACACCTCTCTTGGTGAGCCTGTAGCCGGCTTTATCGGCCAGCGCGCGCTTAAAGCCGCAGTGGGAGGACTGGAAGCCGTCGGACGAGCTGCCCGCGCTCGACCTGTGGCTGGAGAAGGGCCTGTCGTCGTCGTCTGACGCCGAGCCCCACCCGTTCACCATGGAGCCTACAATCAGCAGCTGGATGAGTTTATCAAAGAAATCCATAATTCTGACAGAAAACGTGAACAGAACAGCAGGATTTTGGGTTTTCGTTAAATACAAATTCCATCCATCGATTATCATACACCCAGGACAGGGCTCCACCAGGGTCCACACCGGGAACTTCTCCAGGGTCTACACCGGGAACTTCACAAGAGTCTACACCGGGAACTTCACCAGGGTCTACACCATGAGTTCTGGAGGCTCCACAAGAGGATCACCAGGATAATTACCTGTTTACACCAACTCCCTAACTATGATGTCATGATAAGCTCTTGCAACCCCAAAATCCTAATTATGATGCTGGGATAGGCTCTAGCAACCCGAAACCCTAATTACGATGTGAATGCAAAATGCTCCAGATGAACTATATGATTAATTGAGGTGGATCTTGTTGGGTTGCACGACATTAGGGGTACTACATCAGGGGTACAGCATCAGGGGTACTACATCAGGGGTACTACATAAGGGTTACAACATTAGGGGTACTACATCAAGGGTACTACTTCAGGGGTACAGCATCAGCTTTGTCTGCACTGGTTTAACACACAGTATGGAGGCGATGTCTCTTTAATGTAAACAGACGTACACTTACAGAACATCTGCATGTGGTTCTCTCTCTCTCACTCACACACTCACACACACTCACACACTCACTCACTCACTCACTCACTCACTCACTCACTCACTCTCTCACTCTCACTCTCTCACTCACACACTCACACACTCACTCACTCACTCACTCACTCTCACTCTCTCACTCACTCACTCACTCACTCACTCTCACTCTCTCACTCACACACTCACTCTCACTCTCTCACTCACTCACTCACTCACTCTCACTCTCTCACTCACACACTCACTCTCACTCTCTCACTCACTCACTCACTCACTCTCACTCTCTCACTCACACACTCACTCACTCACTCTCACTCTCACTCTCTCACTCACTCACTCACTCACTCACTCACTCACTCACTCACTCACTCACTCACTCACTCACTCACTCACTCACTCACTCACTCTCTCTCTCACTCACTCACTCACTCACTCACTCACTCTCTCTCTCACTTACTCACTCACTCACTCACTCACTCACTCGAGGGCCACAGGTTTATACCCCCTCCGTTCAGAGGCGGCGCTCCTGAAGCAGAGTTAATATTCCCGGCTCCGGTAAGCCGTGTTATCTGGGTCATAAAAGCCATCCAGCGCCCCGCTGCCATTAAAGCTGATTTACACCGGCCCCGGCCCTCATCTGCATATCGTTAAGCATCATAATTATTCCCCTTGACGAGCCGGCGTCTCCGCCCGCCTCCGGGCCGTGCGACCTCGCTTTACGAGAACGTGGCTGGCAGCGGCGGTTTGAAGGTAAGCTCACTGGAGAGATTACGGAGCTCATAAAGCAGCGTGAGGTTAAAGCCCCGAGACGCTGCGGCACGCTTCCGGAGGTTCTGCGCTTCACGTTCTAGATTCCCGTCCGAGCGTCGGTCCCTCACCTCTCAGATGTACAGGATGTGAATCCTACAAACATTCATTCATTCATTATCTTCCGCTTTATCCTATATTAGGGTTGGGGGGGGGGTTCCCCATGCCCATCCAGGTGAGAACGTCTCGGGCGCTGGGCAGATAGACCCAGGACAGGGCGCCAATCCATCACTGGACACACACTCACTCACACAGACACACTCTATATGGGGCAATTTGGAGAACTCAATTGACTTGATCCATGTTTTTGGACTGTGGGAGGAAACCGGAGATCCCGGAGGAAACCCACGCGGACACGGGGAGAACATGCAAACTCCACCCAGATTGGGATTCGAACCGGGAATCCATAGTGCTGAGAGGAGAACATGCTAAACCACTAAGCCAACGTGCCACCATCCTACAGACATTTATTCATTAATTATCTTCCGCTTTATCCTCTATTAGGTTCGGGGGGGGTTCCTCATGCCCATCCAGGGGAGAACGTTTCGGGCGCTGGGCAGATACACCCAGGACAGGGTGCCAACCTATCGCTGGGCACACACTCACTCACACAGACACACTCTATATGGGGCAATTTGGAGAATTCAATTGACCTTGATCCATGTTTTTAAACTGTGAGAGGAAACCGGAGAACCCGGAGGAAACCCACGCGGACATGGGGAGAACTCCACCCAGATGGGGATTTGAACCGGGAATCCCTAGAGCTGAGAGGAGAACGTGCTAAACCACTAAACCATCCTACAGACATTTAAATATGATTTTATTACAGGTTGATTGGTACTCTGCTGGTTTTTCGCACCATCAGCACCGCGCTCTCTCCACCGAGGGTAACAATCTGGAAAATTGCCCCCGGTGAGGACCCCCCCCCCCCCACAGCCGAGCATACAGAGCGTCGAGTGTTTCGACAAACACACAGCACATCCGTCAGTCCACTCCGTGAGGGCCTATCCCGGCTCGCTGCTCCTCGTGCTCCTGGAGAACTCTGGGTTCTCCGTGTCTTCATGTCGTACCCTTCACATGTCCGCAGACGTGACAGACGTCCCATAAAAGCGTCTCGGCGCGCTGTAAAAATGGAAATGGCTCCTGCTGGCTGGAACGGTGGAAATGGGCGTACGTGATATTTATTCTAAATGTTCCCCAGGACGTGCGCATGGGATGGGTGGCATTGGAACTGCGATCCAGCTTCACACGGCTCCTCTTTCTGATCTCATTTCCTCTTATTTCGGCGGCTCATTCATTCGGGTGCCGGTATCCTTTCCCCAATTTGAAAGCCTCTTTTAAAATTCATGGACTTTTTCTTATCTCTCTCACCAACAGTAATTACAATTCGGTAAAGTTTGGCTCCGACGGCACGAGCAGACGCAATTTAAATATGCTAATTCCCAGGTGCGAGGTGGAGGGTGCGAGGTGGAGGGTGCGAGGTGGAGGGTGCGAGGTGGAGGGTGCGAGGTGGAGGGGACACTCACATGTTCAAGCCACTGAACTCCCACTCAGCGGGTCTTATTTGGGTGGTGGTCGATGCTCAGCACGGCAGAGACACCGACAGGGTGGTGGTGTCAGTGGATCAGACGCAGCAGTGCTGCTGGAGTTTAAACCCTGTATCTTCTCACTGGGCTCCACCAGGATAAGCTCTAAAAACCCTAATTATAATGCCGGGATAGGCTCTAGCAACCCCAAAATCATAATTATGATCATGGCATAGGCTCTTGCAACCCCAAAATCTTAATTAAGATGCCGGTATAGGCTCTTGCAACCCCAAATTCCTAATTAAGATGCCGGGATAGGCTCCAGCAACCCCAAAATCCTAATTATGATGCCGGGATAGGCTATTGCAACCCCAAAATCATAATTATGATGCCGGGATAGGCTCTAGTAACCCCAAAATCATAATTATGATCATGGCATAGGCTCTTGCAACCCCAAAGTCCTAATTAAGATGCCGGGATAGGTTCTAGCAACCCCAAAGTCCTAATTAAGATGCCGGGAGAAGCTCCAGCAACCCCAAAATCCTAATTAAGATGCCGGAATAGGCTCCAGCAACCCCAAAGTCCTAATTAAGATGCCGGGATAGGCTCTAGCAACCCCAAAATCCTAATAATGATCCCAGGATAGGCTCTAGCAACCCCAAATTCCTAATTAAGATGCCGGGATAGGCTCTTGCAACCCCTAAAGCCTAATTAGGCTCCAGCAATCCCAAATTCCTAATTATGATGCCGGGATAGGCTCTAGCAACCCCAAAGTCCTTATTAAGATGCCGGGACTCTTTAAGATGCTCTTACAACCCCAAAGTCCTAATAATGATGCCGGGATAGGCTCTAGCAACCCCAAATTCCTGATTACGATGCCGGGATAGGCTCTAGCAACCCAAAAAACCTAATTATGATGCCGGGATAGGCTCTAGCAACCCCAAAAACCTAATTATGATGCCGGGGTAGGCTCTAGCAACCCCAAAATCCTAATTATGATGCTGGGATAGGCTCTAGCAATCTAACCCTAACCCTAACCCTAACCCTAACCCTAACCGGCTCCCTAATTTAAAAGCGGCGTGATGATGTCAGAGAGACTCTGGACTTCGGGTTCCTTATATATGAATAAATTCTATAACAATAAAAGGTTCCTCTGAAAGGTTCCTCACCCGTCACGGAGCTCTCCAGGTTGTCCATGCTGGAACCCGGCGTGTGCTCGATGCCGCGGATGGGCGGCGGCGACATCTCGTAGCCTTCGTCCTCCTCGTCCTCGTCCTCCTCGCCCTCGTCGTCGGGAAGGTCGGTCTCGATGTCGGACACGAGCGTGCTGGACATGTACCCGACGGGCGGGGCGGGGGCCTGCGGCGGGTACGGGCCGCCCTGCATGTGCCTGCGGGAGACGGGAGGCGTCAGCACACACGCGCATCTCTGTCAGCTGCAAACAAAGGGCCTCAGAGCGGCACCGGGGCCAATTAGGGGGGGTGAGGGGGTGGGGGGGGGGTGTTGGGGGCGGTGGGCGGGGGGAGCGCTTCCTGTCATGTTGCGTTTGCCGTTCCTGGAGCGTTCCCCGTCAGGCGGCAGGCGGATCGGAACAATCCGTTTAATTCTGCGCCGCCGTGTTAACGCGAGAACACAATGACCTGCTAATTGCAACCGAAGACGACACAATGGCGAGAACCGCGAGAACGTCAGTCAGGTGGCTGACAGCGCCCTGTGTGTGTGTGTGTGTGTGCGTGTGTGTGTGTGTGTGTGTGTGTGTGTGTGTGTGTGTGCGTGTGTGTGTGTGTGCATCCTTTGATGCATCTCCGCCCGGATTTGGATATAATAACGGGCTTTCCCCCGCCGCCTCGGCGCAACACACTCATCAGTCGAGTGACGTGACGTTTGACGGGTTCCGTCGTCGGGGTGGGGGGGGGGGGTAGGTGGGGGTCGGCGGGGGCAGTAATGAGCACGTGCCACTTTTTGAGGCACGGAATAAAAACACGGAACTCGTTTACTTTGCGTGGAGGAAAGCCTTGCATGTTCTCCCCGAGCCACATGGGTTTTCTCCGGGTTCTCCGGTTTCCTCCCACAGTCCAAAAACATGGATTCATGGTGAATTGGCTGCTCTAAATTGCCCCTATATATGCCACCCTGTCCTGGGTGTATCTGCCCAGCGCCCGAAACGTTCTCCCCTGGATGAGTATAGAGGAACCCCCCCCCCCCCCCCCCCTTGTGATGTGGTGGATATCACGTCAGCCTCTCAAGCACTGGGGATCCAGGTTCGAATCCCAATCTGGGTGGAGTCCTTCATGTTCTCCCCGTGTTCATGTGGGTTTCCTCCGGGTTCTCCGGCTTCCTCCCACAGTTCAAAGACATGGACTTAAGGTGTTCTGGATGCTCTAAATTGCCCCGCACAGTGTGTCTGTTTGAGTGAGTGCATGCCCAGCAACAGACTGGGGGGTCCTGTCTTGGGGGGTATCTACCCAGCGTCCGAAACGTTCCCCCTTGGATGGGCATGGAGAACCCCCCCCCTCCTCCTCCATTAAAATTTAATTTTAATGGGAGCCCATGACGCCTCTCGTTCTCCTCTTCCTTCATGCTGATCACCAGAACCTGGGTTTGCTTTATGTTCTCCATTGTCCTCCAACATTTCAATTAGAAGCTGAAGGGTACACTAATAGGGGGATCTAATTGCCCCTCTGACGGCACGGTCTGTAACCCTCACTGTCACAGAATATCCAGTGAAGCCGTTTCGACGTTAAAACTAAACTCCTAAATATCCAAAATCTAAAGAATAACGTATTTACATTTAATCAGTATTTTAACGGTCACCATGGCAACGCAGCGGGTTCTTTACCAGGTGTGCTTGGCGATGTCCAGTTGATACTGCCGCGCGAGTTCATCCAGATGTGCGTGCAGCATGGGCTGCGTCTCGTCGCGTGGAGACGGCGTCAGGGTGGCGGTGGACTGCTTCCCGAACGACATGGCGGCGGGCGACGAGGCCACGCCGCGGATGGGCGGGGTCGGCACGCGCTCCTCCTCTTCCTCCAGCTCGTCCTCCAGTCCCTGGTGCAGGTAGGTCTGCACGGGCAGCGGGTGCCCCCAACCGTCGCTCTCGTAGCTGAGAATTAGTAAGAACGGGAACATGGATTAAAACGGAATGTTCCCAAAGAAATCCTAAAAAAAAACACCAATCAGGTTCTAGATACGGACAAAACCTAAATATGACACGGTCACAGCTGGGGAACCCATGGCGGTGCCTCATTTGAGAGGTCAGTCACTGACTTCATCCATGGCTCTGCTGACGAATACTGGATGGAACCTGAACATTAATTGGACTGGCGGTCCTGCAGGACGCCCCCTAATGGACTCACATATAGTTTTCCAGTTGTTAGAGTTTTTCCATTTGTTAAATATCTGGACATGTCTGTCCTACACTGTTGTTGCTGCCCCCCCGCTCAAGGAGGATGAGTCCCCACTGAGTCTTCGTCCTCACAAGGTTTCTTCCTTAAATAACAGAATAACAGGGAGTTTTTTCTTGCCACTGTCGCTTCGGCTTGCTCTTTGGGGGTTTAAAGGCTTTTCATTCTGTAAAGCTGCTTCGTGACGATGTTCTGTTGTAAAAAGCGCTATAGAAATAAATTACTTGAACTTGATGCTGGGTGAAAAGACGGGTTTAAGATCTCCATCCTTCATATGCACTGGACCTTCATCCACTGGACCTCCATCCAGAATAGCCAATCAGCGTTTACATTAAAAACCAGACTAGATTACGCCACCATTACGTCAACAGATTATTAATAATTTAGTTTTTAATAAACACATTCAATAATCAAGACGCATACTTAAGACGCATCTATTTAACAAATACCTGTTATAAAAAAAATAAATAAAAAAAATAATAATAATAATAAAATAAAAAGGGTGGGGGGGGGAGGGGCCGCAGCTTCGAATAACAATCAGGTTTGATGAACTTACAGTATAGTTGGTTTTCTCCATGGCTTCTGACTTGTGGTGTTCTCATTTGTAAGTCGCTTTGGATAAAAGCGTCTGCTAAATGACTAAATGTAAATGTAATCAAGTTTTTTTTTATTATATTGGTTTCGTAAACTCGAGGTTGTGTATTATTGTAAATAAATCACGGGAAAGAGGTGTAGCTGTGCTCCACTACACATCAGAACTAATAAAAGCACTGAAAAGACGGGTTTAAGATCTCTATCCTTCATATGCACTGGACCTTCATCCACTGGACCTCCATCCAGTGCATATGGACCCTTCTTCTTTTGCACTGGACCTTCCCCAAACTGTTCCCACGTGGATGGAAGCCCCAGGCTGTGATTGATTATATAAACCTGAATTCAAGGACTAGGTGTTGTCTCTAAAAGCCTCAGTATTTGGGGAATAATCCATAAAATTGATATTGTATTCTGTAAAATCTCCACATACATACCAACCTGAAGTGCGGGGCTTATCCCAGCACTCATTCTCAGCATGCCGAGCTAATACACATCATAAAGTCAATGCTCATTAAAGAAATTTGTCTGCGCACGGCCCAGAGGACATAACAGTTTTAATCAGAAGCTGTTAAAGACACTACTGAGATTTACAGAGCAGAAGAGTCCTCGTTTAGCAGATTGCCTATTAAGGCGGACGACTCTCTAAGATGGAAATTAATGGGGTTGAAAGGCGAGCACGCCTCTCAGGCAGGGCGCTCTACCTCCTCCATGTTTTTTGGGTTCCCAAACCCTGTGTTTTAAAATAACCAAGTGGAGGCGAAAACATTTTACACTGACCATGCTTTATGAACACAGGACTAATACCCTGATCCTTAAATCTGATTGGCTGAGCCGTTCTTCCTGCCGTGACATCACTGACTATAACACACCCCGCTTCTCATTCGTATCAATGTGTGATACACAAAACATTACTTTAAATCATTAAATACAGATTAACATAAACAGCGAGCCTGTTAAACCTGTTACGATGTTTATATTAACCGTGTTTTGTGATCTGGCCACTAGATGGCATTTTTTATGATTTTTTGAGTTATATACAGCATCTCAAAGCAGCTGTATGGGGCTATAAGCGTAAAGAAACCTTGTGAGGACCGGGTTTCAGTGTTGGGGGGGGGGGGGGTCATCCTCAGTAACAGTGTAAAATAACAATAATATATATATATTATGTTTATATTCCAGGTGGAAGCTCATTAGTCTACGTCTACTGATACTCCATCCACTACACATAAGATTTATTGTCATGTGACACTAATTTTTGTAAATCTCACACATGAACAGCGAGCCGATTCCCAAGGCTGTTGTTTATAATGTGTTGTCTGTCATTTGGCCACCAGTTGGCAGTATTTGACAGTTACTACTATCAGAAACTGGAATCCTGTTACTCAGTGATCAGCGTTTTGCTTTTAATGAATGCATTTATGAATTTTATTATAGTTTGTTTGTGTTTTATTAAATCAATAACGACACTCGAGGTTGTGTATTATTGTGAATAAATCACAGGTAAGAGGTGGAACTGCACTCCACTACACGTCAGGACTAATAACACCTCTTTATGTGATTTATTCACAATAATGCCACGCAGTCTGGTAGCTTACTGCTTGATTATAATTTGGATGTTCAGCAGATGAAACGTTGTGTGTGTGATGTGTATTATTCTTTAAAGCAGACTCAGAGCAGGCTGAACAGTCAGGTTCCTCTTTTGCGTTTTGTTACTGTAACTAATAAAGTCTTAATTCACATCCTACCCTCCTCCTTCATGGTGCTCTGTGGTGTAATGGTCCATATCTGTGCCTGGCAGAGGGTGGATCGGAGGGGGTGGCAGTGGAACGTTTGCCCAGCTGGAGCCGTTGGGTTTAGTGGACTTGGCGCTCGCTTTGGTCTTTTTCTTCTTTCCGCCTTTTCCAGCTGAAAACAAAACAAAAAAAAAAACGGTGATTAGAACACTAGACATGTGCTGAGACTAGAACACGTCTCTCTGCGGAGCACGGGACTCGGTGGAACCCACCGACTGTCCTCTCTGTGACTCGTTAAAGTGACTAATGAGAAGTTTAAAGGCCGGGTCTGTTTTCTGTTGCATTACAGTGTTCTATAGAACGTGTATGTTTTTATATAGAGCGCTGTCTCAAAGCAGCTGTACAGGGTTCTAATCATGAAGAAACCTTGTGGGGACCGGGTCTCAGTGACAGTGTAAGATCACAATAACACACAGATTTGGTATACATTCCAGGTGGCCGCTCTGTGAGTCGACTGCCGTTAATCTATGACATGAGATTTACAGTCATGTGACACTAATTTATGTAAATCTCACTTTCCAGCGCACGAGGCAGGTGGCGCCGTCGCCGTTTCATTCTCGCAGTAGGTCAAGATATATCATTGGCTTTATTTGTTAATGCCAAAATCTGCATCCGACGTTCCTCCAGGTCGTCTCTCACCGGATGCACCGCCTTCGAACCCGCAGTGCCAGTTCTCGTTCATGTGATGGTTCTGAGCCAATTAGAATTCAGCAAACGAGCTTCACGATTCAGCTTCGAGAACGCCGTCGCAATTCCAATAAATGAACCAACACGCCGCAGACAATCCGTTGACCTGCTCGGTACCAGGCCCGCCCGCGGGTCCGCCGGGCCGTGACATCACTCACACTGCCGGAGATGATGGTTCCAATGTGGAGGGAATCTGATCCGCCACCCCGCTGCCGTCCTGGCCGTTCCCGCCAGCGCTCTGTGTTCTCGCTGCCCAGAACCCGTTTTACTTGGACCGCTCCGCACGCTGTGGTTTGCACCATCCTGCCATTTCATAAGACGCCAGAACGCAGGCTATAAATTACCTCCAGCAATCCACAACTGCTCTTTATTCTTATTTAAAGGCTTTAGAAGAAAATAAAATGGTGTTTTTTTTTCCACAGAGAGCATCGTTCTTTGGCAAAAAGGGCTTCTGGATTTAGCTGTAAGCAGATTTGTCTTGCGGTGGCCGAAGCTCGCGGTGCGCTCTGCAGCGCGGCTGTTACGCAGCGCCACCATCCACGACGCACCACCGCGTGGACGGCGAGCTACCGTAGCACGAGGGCGGAGGCTATAGAGGAGAATGGACTCGTCAAACAAACGATGGAAACAAAGCGTTCAGATGATCAAAATAACGACGGGTCAGAGGTACGAGTGGCCAGTCGGAGTGGGAGTGGAAGTGGAGTGGGGGGGGGGGTAATTGGGTTTCCTAATCGTTTCTTCGGGGCGACACTTTGGCCAATAAATGGAGCGATGGCTTGATCACTCAATCACTGCCTCACTTCCTCCGTCCGTGGCACTCTCCCCGGCACATCAATATTGCAAACGCCACTCTCCTCAGGACCGGGCCTGAAATTACACCCATTTGAATTGGGGGGGAAGGGGGGGGGGGTTCGCTGACAGGGAATGAACTGACCATCGAGTCGTCTATATATCAAACAAACAGCAAGTCAGAGCTCAGAGTGTCAAGGATTTATAGACAGACACCAAGCTGCAGATCAAAGGCAGAATACAGATCGACCCCCCCTTCATCCCCCGCCCCACAAAAAAAGAGCCCCAGATACAACCAGCAGGTTTAGAGATATAAAAATAGAGACTGTATTTAAATATTTATCTGTAAAAATCCACCTAATGATATTAACATTTTGAAGTAAGTATATGTTACACTAATACTGTTTGTTGTAGCCTATCTGCCTCAAGGTACAAATTGGTTTTCTTATTAATGGCTTTGAGTTTCATGCAACATGATTTAAAAAAAATAAGTGAACTAGTGTCCCTAATTAAATGCTTTAAACGCTTTAAATGTGTGTGTGTGTGTGTGTGTGTGTGTGTTCGCCTAAATAATCACGACATTTAACACACTCTTTAGGACCCTGCGGAGGTTTATATACTCTGTACAGCACTCAAGAAGCGGCTCATGATGTCTCCCCACCACAGATGAGACAGTTAATCGTTTTTGCAATTAATCACAATTAAAAACGTGACAATTATATCGTAGGAGCGCCTCAACTTCGTCATGACGACATTCATACGAAGGCGTGTATTGAAACGCACAAAACTAAAATCAATTTCCACATGAGGCACGTGTCCTCACAGGAAAACCCTTAAATCTAATTGGCTGAGCCATTTGTCCAGCCGTGACATCATCGACAATAACACACACCGCTGAGCGCTTCACATTCGTATCAATACGTGATAGACAATACATTATTTGTCCAATGAACTCTTAAGCCTTTTGCGGCTGTCTGAATAAATTCTGGTCTGATATTCGGTTATTAGAGAAACAGGTATCCTGTTACTCAGCGATCAGCGTTTACTTTAATACACCCAGGACAGGGCGCCAATCTATCGCTGGGCATACACTCACTCACACAGACACACACGCATACAGACTCTAAATGGGGCAATTTGGAGAACTCAATTGACTTGATCCATGTTTTTGGACTGTGGGGGCAAAGCGTCAACAGATTATTAATAATTTAGTTTTTAATAAACAAATTCAATAATTACGTTTTTTTTTATTATATTGTTTTTCTAAAGGGCGGCACGGTGGCTTAGTGGTTAGCACGTTCGCCTCTCAGCGCTAGCGATTCCCGGTTCGAATCCCTGGGTGGAGTTTCCATGTTCTCCCAAGTGTCCGCGTGGGTTTCCTCCGGGTTCTCCGGTTTCCTCCCACAGTCCAAAAACATGGATCAAGTTAATTGAGTTCTCAAAATTGCCCCATATAGAGTGTGTTGGAGTGTGTGAGTGTGTACGCAGCGATGGACTGGCGCCCTGTCCTGGGTGTATCTGCCCAGCGCCCGAGACATCCCCCCCCCCCCCCGACCCTAATAGAGGATAAAGCGGGAGATAATGAATGAATGTATGAATGTTTTTGTAAACTCAAGGTTGTGTATTGAAAGAGGTGTAGCTGTGCTCCACTACACATCGGAACTAATAACACCTCATTCCCGTGATTTATTCAGAATAATGCCACGCCCTCTCGTACCTTACTGCATTAATAATGAACTAATTTAAATTGTATTATCAGTAAACCTTTTAATGTTCTGACTTCGTTTAAAGCTTTAATTTGCCACATGTTGCTTCTTTCGAGATTAATCTGGACCTCTGCGATGTGATGGTTGTGATAACTCTACGTTTGCGACGTGCTGCGAGCGACTCGTCTCTTCCGGTGGAATCTGAGAGCTCTGTTTATTATTATCTCAGATTATTACGGTTCCGCGCAACGCGCCGGTTCTTCAGCAGCGAATGACATTAACCTCGAGGAACCTGAATTTCATGGCTTTCTGGGACGGATGTGAGTTTTAATGCGAGCTGCAGCTGTGCGCCGCCGATATTCCATTCAGACGAGGTTACTGCAGTCAGCGTCTTCCTCGCTCTTCCTCGTCTTCCTCGCTGAATTCATTACGTCCGCTTCCTGCGGGCGTTCCGTTCAGCGGCACGCTGGATATCGACGCCTTCGTCACTTGATTAGACGGAAACGTCATCTCAGGTTGATATGAAGAATAACGTACACGTTAAAGCACGCACTAAGTAGGTCACCTAAACAAATATACAGTACAGCCGGTGTTCTAGAGCATTCACTAATAACGTAGGCAGAACCCAGGGGACGTGTCCTACTTCTGACATCACGCTCTGCACCGCGGCACCCTTTTTTTTTTTTTTTTTATCAAACCACATACCGCTGGCACAACAAATCAGCAATTAAGATTCCACTCGGCCGAAGTCGGCATGGCTGCGTATCTCCTAATTATTTGAGATAGTGAGGTAAGATATCCCGCGCGGGGCAAATTGAGTGCACATGTTCGATGGGGAAACAATAAAGAGCAGCTTGCCCTATGGCCTCTCTCGCTCTATCTCTCTGTAAATGCAAATGCAGATGTGGCCTATCCCCGCCATCTCGCCGGTCCGGACCCCCGAGCCGTCTCCCGCCGACGTTCTATTACTCTGCTTTTCTCGAGCGGAACCGCCGAGCCGTATCTGTTCTACTCGTGTTTCCACCGGCGGCGCGTCGGATCACGCGCTCACGCTGTAATTGTTCTGACTGCGGGAGTGAATAGCATCTCATTGTTATTCTTTTGGTTTGAACGTAATCGCACATCGGAGAACTCCAGCCGTCGTGTCTGCGGCGTTCCAGAGCCCCGCCCCGCCACGCCCTCTGAGGTTCCGCCTTCTGAAGGCCCTCCAGTGAAAACTGGACGCCAGGCATCGGCGAGTACGTCTGAACACGCAGGACGCACTGGGAACAGTACCATGTAAACGTTAGGACACGCCCCCTTCTCCTTTCACTTACCATATAGATAGAGTTTGTAGTTCTATAATCACAGACTGTAGTCCATCTGTGTTCTCTGTTGTTGGTTCTCTGTTCTCTATTGGTCAGGTGTAATTTGGGTGGTGGATTGTTTGTGGTCAGTTCTGCAGTGACACTGATGTGGTGGGGGGGGGGGTGATTTTATGGTGTGTTGGTGGAGTCTGGATGTTCTCCCCGTGTCCATGTGGATTTTCTCCTGGTTCTTCGGTTTCCTCTAAAAACATGGATTCAAGGTGAATTGGCTGCTCTGAGGTGCCCCTATATAGTGTGTTTGAGTTCTCCCCGTGTGTGTGTGTGTGTGTGTGTGTGTGTGTGTGTGTGTGTGTTTTTCTGGGTTCTCCAATTTCCTCCCACAGTACAAAAATTGCCCCTATATAGTGTGTGCTCCAAATTGCCCCTATATAGTGTGTTTGAGTTCTCCCCGTGTGTGTGTGTGTTTTTTTTCCTGGTTTTTCAGGTTTACTCCCACAGTCCAAAAATTGCCCTTATATAGTGTGTGCTGTAAATTGCCCTTATATAGTGTGTGCTGTAAATTGCCCCTATATAGTGTGTGCTGTAAATTGCCCCTATATAGTGTGTTTGAGTTCTCTCCGTGTGTGTGTGTGTGTGTGTGTGTGTGTGTGTTTTCCGGGTTCTCCGGTCTCCTCCCACAGTCCAAAAATTGCCCCTATATAGTGTGTGCTCTAAATTGCCCCTATATAGTGTGTGTGAGTGAGTGTGTGTGTATCCAGTGATGAATTCTAAATGTTCTCTGGCTATGACATCTGGTGGCTATGACATCCAGGTCTAAGATTCGAATTCTGATCTGGGTGGAGTTTCCATGTTCTCCCCGTGTCAGCGTGAGTTTCCTCCAGGTTCTCCGGTTTCCTCCCACAGTCCAAAAACATGGATTCAAGGTGAATTGCCTGCTCTAAATTGCCATTCAAAAATGTACATGATTTAACAACACTGGCTGCCGTTTGCTATTGTTCCAGTAGGGGGCGTGTCCTCATTAAGTCAGTTCTATAGACTCACTGAAGTGTTTTTATTTGTTTTTTCAGATTCTAACATTAATTTTAACACGTGTTCTGATCCGTGTGTTAATAAACTGAATTTGAACCCGCGTTCTGATCCGTGTGTTAATAAACTGAATTTTAACCCGCGTTCTGATCCGTGTGTTAATAAACAGAATTTTATAAACGCGTTCTGATCCGTGTGTTAATAAACAGAATTTTAACCCGCGTTCTGATCCGTGTGTTAATAAACTGAATTTTATAAACGCGTTCTGATCCGTGTGTTAATAAACAGAATTTTAACCCGCGTTCTGATCCGTGTGTTAATAAACTGAATTTTATAAACGCGTTCTGATCCGTGTGTTAATAAACTGAATTTGAACCCGCGTTCTGATCCGTGTGTTAATAAACTGAATTTTATAAACGCGTTCTGATCCGTGTGTTAATAAACAGAATTTTATAAACGCGTTCTGATCCGTGTGTTAATAAACAGAATTTTATAAACGCGTTCTGATCCGTGTGTTAATAAACTGAATTTTATAAACGTGTTCTGATCCGTGTGTTAATAAACTGAATTTTAACCCGCATTCTGATCCGTGTGTTAATAAACTGAATTTTATAAACGCGTTCTGATCCATGTGTTAATAAACTGAATTTTATAAACGTGTTCTGATCCGTGTGTTAATAAACTGAATTTTATAAACGTGTTCTGATCCGTGTGTTAATAAACTGAATTTTAACACGCGTTCTGATCCGTGTGTTAATAAACTGAATTTTATAAACGTGTTCTGATCCGTGTGTTAATAAACTGAATTTTATAAACGCGTTCTGATCCGTGTGTTAATAAACTGAATTTGAACCCGCGTTCTGATCCGTGTGTTAATAAACAGAATTTTATAAACGCGTTCTGATCCGTGTGTTAATAAACAGAATTTTATAAACGCGTTCTGATCCGTGTGTTAATAAACAGAATTTTATAAACGCGTTCTGATCCGTGTGTTAATAAACAGAATTTTATAAACGCGTTCTGATCCGTGTGTTAATAAACTGAATTTTAACCCGCGTTCTGATCCGTGTGTTAATAAACAGAATTTTATAAACGCGTTCTGATCCGTGTGTTAATAAACAGAATTTTATAAACGCGTTCTGATCCGTGTGTTAATAAACAGAATTTTAACCCGCGTTCTGATCAGTGTGTTAATAAACTGAATTTGAACCCGCGTTCTGATCCGTGTGTTAATAAACAGAATTTTATAAACGCGTTCTGATCCGTGTGTTAATAAACTGAATTTTATAAACGCGTTCTGATCCGTGTGTTAATAAACTGAATTTTATAAACGCGTTCTGATCCGTGTGTTAATAAACTGAATTTTAACCCGCATTCTGATCCGTGTGTTAATAAACTGAATTTTATAAACGCGTTCTGATCCGTGTGTTAATAAACTGAATTTTATAAACGCGTTCTGATCCGTGTGTTAATAAACTGAATTTTATAAACGCGTTCTGATCCGTGTGTTAATAAACTGAATTTGAACCCGCGTTCTGATCCGTGTGTTAATAAACTGAATTTTATAAACGCGTTCTGATCCGTGTGTTAATAAACTGAATTTTATAAACGCGTTCTGATCCGTGTGTTAATAAACTGAATTTTAACCCGCGTTCTGATCCGTGTGTTAATAAACTGAATTTGAACCCGCGTTCTGATCCGTGTGTTAATAAACAGAATTTTATAAACGCGTTCTGATCCGTGTGTTAATAAACAGAATTTTATAAACGCGTTCTGATCCGTGTGTTAATAAACAGAATTTTAACCCGCGTTCTGATCCGTGTGTTAATAAACAGAATTTTATAAACGCGTTCTGATCCGTGTGTTAATAAACAGAATTTTAACACGCGTTCTGATCCGTGTGTTAATAAACTGAATTTTATAAACGCGTTCTGATCCGTGTGTTAATAAACTGAATTTTAACACGCGTTCTGATCCGTGTGTTAATAAACTGAATTTTATAAACGCGTTCTGATCCGTGTGTTAATAAACTGAATTTTATAAACGCGTTCTGATCCGTGTGTTAATAAACTGAATTTTATAAACGCGTTCTGATCCGTGTGTTAATAAACTGAATTTTAACCCGCATTCTGATCCGTGTGTTAATAAACTGAATTTTATAAACGCGTTCTGATCCGTGTGTTAATAAACTGAATTTTAACCCGTGTTCTGATCCGTGTGTTAATAAACAGAATTTTATAAACGCGTTCTGATCCGTGTGTTAATAAACTGAATTTTATAAACGCGTTCTGATCCGTGTGTTAATAAACTGAATTTTAACCCGCGTTCTGATCCATGTGTTAATAAACAGAATTTTAACCCGCATTCTGATCCGTGTGTTAATAAACTGAATTTTATAAACGCGTTCTGATCCGTGTGTTAATAAACTGAATTTTATAAACGCGTTCTGATCCGTGTGTTAATAAACAGAATTTTAACCCGCGTTCTGATCCGTGTGTTAATAAACTGAATTTTATAAACGCGTTCTGATCCGTGTGTTAATAAACTGAATTTTAACACGTGTTCTGATCCGTGTGTTAATAAACTGAATTTTATAAACGCGTTCTGATCCGTGTGTTAATAAACTGAATTTTAACACGTGTTCTGATCCATGTGTTAATAAACTGAATTTTATAAACGCGTTCTGATCCGTGTGTTAATAAACTGAATTTGAACCCGCGTTCTGATCCGTGTGTTAATAAACTGAATTTTAACCCGCGTTCTGATCCGTGTGTTAATAAACAGAATTTTATAAACGCGTTCTGATCCGTGTGTTAATAAACAGAATTTTATAAACGCGTTCTGATCCGTGTGTTAATAAACAGAATTTTATAAACGCGTTCTGATCCGTGTGTTAATAAACAGAATTTTATAAACGCGTTCTGATCCGTGTGTTAATAAACTGAATTTTATAAACGCGTTCTGATCCGTGTGTTAATAAACTGAATTTTAACACGTGTTCTGATCCGTGTGTTAATAAACTGAATTTTATAAACGTGTTCTGATCCGTGTGTTAATAAACAGAATTTTATAAACGCGTTCTGATCCGTGTGTTAATAAACAGAATTTTAACCCGCGTTCTGATCCGTGTGTTAATAAACTGAATTTTATAAACGCGTTCTGATCCGTGTGTTAATAAACAGAATTTTATAAACGCGTTCTAATCCGTGTGTTAATAAACAGAATTTTATAAACGCGTTCTGATCCGTGTGTTAATAAACTGAATTTTATAAACGCGTTCTGATCCGTGTGTTAATAAACTGAATTTTAACACGTGTTCTGATCCGTGTGTTAATAAACAGAATTTGAACCCGCGTTCTGATCCGTGTGTTAATAAACTGAATTTTATAAACGCGTCGTGTTGCTGTGACGGATCTCCGGACGGCTGAACGGAGGCGCTCTCTGATTGGCTCAGGCCGGCTCCTTATTGAGTTTGTAATTGTAGAACACGTTTACATGCATAACGCTAATGAAAGCGAGTAATGAAGCTCACTTAAGTAATTCAGGTTGAGATTTCTTGAGCCAGGCTTTCTAATGAAGATAAATGGAGCTGTTTACTCGAGTGGCTGCCATTTTTTTTTTTTCCCCCCAAAATCTAAACCTTCCTCCGAGTCCTAATTGCCAGACATCACGCCTCAATCCGCGAGCCGGCGGCCCGACGTCTGTCTCTCGGCCTCTGAGTGGAGTCCTCGTCACGTTAATTAATCCAGCAAAGCAAACGAGGGCAGATGAATGCAGAGGCGGCGGATTTAATTAAAGGAGTGAAACCAACTCAGTCAAAAATCCACTAATATTTACGGCAGCGGGCGGCACGGTGGCTTAGTGGTTTAGCATGTTCTCCTCTCAGCGCTAGGGATTCCCGGTTCGAATCCCCATCTGGGTGGAGTTTCCATGTTCTCCCCGTGTCTGCGTGGGTTTCCTCCGGGTTCTCCGGTTTCCTCCCACAGTCCAAAAACATGGATCAAGTGAATTGAATTCTCTAAATTGCCCCATATAGAGTGTGTCTGTGTGAGTGAGTGTGTGCCCAGCGATGGATTGGCGCCCTGTCCTGGGTCTATCTGCCCAGCGCCCGAGATGTTCTTCCCTGGATGGGCATGGGGAACCCCACCGCGACCCTAATAGAGGATAAAGCGGGAGATAATGAATGAATGAATTTACGGCAGCAGGCGCGACCAAAATATTAAATCCTGCACGTCGCACGTCAGGAATCCGACTGAGGATCAAAAAGGGGGCGTGTCCAAACATCGGACTGGTACTGTCCCTCCCAATGGGCGGCCCTCCACCCGATGGTGAATTGGCTGCTCTAAAGTGCCCCTATATAATGTGTCTGTGTGAGAGAGTGTGCCCCCAGTGGTGGATTGGCACGGCCGAAATGTTACAACGTCCGACATCCCGTGCTCCCTGTGTTCTCCCCATATCTTTGTGGGTTTCCTCCGGGTTCTCCGGTTCCTTCCACAGTCCAAAAAACATGGATTCAAGGTAAATGGAAAGCTGCCAAATTTGCCCCATATAGTGTGTGTGTGAGTAAGTGTGAGTACCCAATGATGAATGTGAAATGTTCTCAGTGCTGGGGATTCCCGGTTCGAATCCCGATCTGGGAGGAGTTTCCATGTTCCCCTTGTGTCCACGTGGGTTTCCTCCCACAGTCCAAAAACAGATTCAAGGTGAATTGGCTGTTCTATATTGCCCCTATATAGTGTGTGACTGTGTAAATGAGTGTGTGCCCAGCAACAAATCGGTAACCTTCCTGCCCAGCACCCGAAATGTTCTCCCTTGGATGGGCATGGGGGCACCAGCCCCAGCCCCCCCCCTCCCCCCATCAGAATATGATGAACGCTGGCCTCCTGCGTTCCCCCACCCTCTCATAGGCAGGAGGTTTGAAACACAGCCTAAGGATCCATCCTTCAGAGGGCTGACGGTCAGATGGCGGCTCGAGAACGCTGCGAGTACGAAAGGCTTATTCTCAGAGAAGTGACACGCCCCCTGATGGAGCGTGAAAGAACCTCGCTGAGGCAGAAGTGTGTTAACACGAACAGACTTCAATACGGGGTTCATCCGGTCAAACAGACGATCAGTCGATCAATAAATAGATCAAAGCATCACTTAGAGACCCGATTAATTAATCAGTCACGGCGGCGGATGAAACGTACAGTGACACATTTCCACTTTGGGCGCTCGGCCTCAGAACTCTGAGACGCTGCTTGGAGACGATGTTGTTAAAAAGCTCGATGTAAATAAATATTTAATATATATATATATTTAAATTGACAAGACCTCCATTAAAGATCAACCCAAGCATTCAGACAGGTAGAACATAAAGGAAGTGGATGGTAGTGTGCAGGGTGTGCAGGGTGTGCAGGGTGTGGGGGAGGGGGGGTAGTGGAGGAAACAGTGGGGCAGGTAGGTTACAGCTGGAGGGTAAGATGAGGACGGACCCCGTGCCGGTGGGATACCAACCTGAGAGGCTGCCGCTCCGCTCGGAGCTATTGTAGGAGCTGGTGGTGCTGAAATCCTGTGATTGGTTGTGTGGCATTCTGTTAGACAATCCGTCAGCCAATCGGTAGTCGGGAATGAAAAGGAGTGCTAGTGGGGTCGAAGGTCAAAAAGAGTGGCGTCAGGTGAGAGGCGAGGCGAGCGGAAGCGCATGCAGACCGTGCGGTTAGAGCGGCGGCGCGGGGCGGTGCACCCAGACCGGCCGGTCCACATCCATTCATCCATTCATCCATCCATACATCCACCCACCCATACATACATCCAATCATCCATTCATCCAATACACCCACCCATACATCCACCCACCCACACATCCATCCAATCATCCATTCATCCAATACACCCACCCATACATCCATCCATTCATCCAATACACCCACCCATACATCCACCTATCCAATACACCCACCCATACAGGCATCCAATCATTCATTCATTCATCCATCCAATACACCCACCCATACATACATCCATCCATTCATCCAATACACCCACCCATACATGCATCCAATCATTCATTCATTCATCCATCCAATACACCCACCCATACATACATCCATCCATTCATCCAATACACCCACCCATACATGCATCCAATCATTCATTCATTCATCCATCCAATACACCCACCCATACATACATCCATCCATTCATCCAATACACCCACCCATACATGCATCCAATCATTCATTCATTCATCCATCCAATACACCCACCCATACATACATCCATCCATTCATCCAATACACCCACCCATACATGCATCCAATCATTCATTCATTCATCCAATACACCCACCCATACATCCATCCATTCATCCAAAACACCCACCCATACATCCATCCATTCATCCAAAACACCCACCCATACATCCATCCATTCATCCAATACACCCACCCATACATCCATCCATTCATCCAATACACCCACCCATACATCCACCTATCCAATACACCCACCCATACAGGCATCCAATCATTCATTCATTCATCCATCCAATACACCCACCCATACATACATCCATCCATTCATCCAATACACCCACCCATACATGCATCCAATCATTCATTCATTCATCCATCCAATACACCCACCCATACATACATCCATCCATTCATCCAATACACCCACCCATACATGCATCCAATCATTCATTCATTCATCCATCCAATACACCCACCCATACATACATCCATCCATTCATCCAATACACCCACCCATACATGCATCCAATCATTCATTCATTCATCCAATACACCCACCCATACATCCATCCATTCATCCAATACACCCACCCATACATCCACCTATCCAATACACCCACCCATACATCCATCCATTCATCCAATACACCCACCCATACATCCACCTATCCAATACACCCACCCATACAGGCATCCAATCATTCATTCATTCATCCATCCAATACACCCACCCATACATACATCCATCCATTCATCCAATACACCCACCCATACATGCATCCAATCATTCATTCATTCATCCATCCAATACACCCACCCATACATACATACATCCATTCATCCAATACACCCACCCATACATGCATCCAATCATTCATTCATCCATCCAATACACCCACCCATACATACATACATCCATTCATCCAATACACCCACCCATACATGCATCCAATCATTCATTCATTCATCCAATACACCCACCCATACATCCATCCATTCATCCAAAACACCCACCCATACATCCATCCATTCATCCAATACACCCACCCATACATCCATCCATTCATCCAATACACCCAGCCATACATCCACCTATCCAATACACCCACCCATACATGCATCCAATCATTCATTCATTCATCCATCCAATACACCCACCCATACATGCACCCATCCATTCATCCAATACACCCACCCATACATGCATCCAATCATTCATTCATTCATCCATCCAATACACCCACCCATACATGCACCCATCCAATCATCCATCCATCCATACATCCAGCCATCCAATCAGCCATTCATCCAATACACCCACCCATACATACATAAATACATCCATGCATCCAATCATCCATTCATCCATCCAATACACACAACCATACAGACATTCAACCATCCAATCATCCATCCATCCATACACCTACCGATACATACATCCATCCATCCAATCATCCATTCATTCATCAATCCATCCATCCAATATACCCACCCATACATAAATTCATCCAGCCAGTCCACATCTAGCCATACATACAACCATACATACATACATCCTGCCATTCATCCAATCACACGTCCATCCATCCAGACATTCATATATCAACTCAACCATTCATCCATTCATAAATCCACCCATCAATCTATCTACAAATCCGTCTATAGATCCAAACCAAAACACAGGTGTACTCAAACGTTACCCTGCTGCTGCCCGTGACTAAACATACAGCCCCACCCACAGCCCCACCCACAGCCCCGCCCTCAGGCAGGGTGCAGTACTCACTGTTGTTGCAGGAGTTCTTGTCGGGCAGCGAGTAGCCCAGGTTGGTCATCTCCTGCTTGGCCTGCAGCGAGCTCTTCCACTGAGAGTCGGGCAGCTCCACCGCCAGCTCGTGGATGCTGTTGGAGTGGAGGATCTGCGTGGTGGCGTACGGCGTGGCCTGGGACGCTGGACTGGCATTACTGAAGCCCGCTTTAGTGGTGAAGTCGATGCTGCTGTAGATGGCGCCGTCGGACAGCATGGTGCCCGTCTTATCGGCCTGAGCGGCGGGCATCACGTCTTCAGGGACGACAGAAAGAGAAGGACATGAAGGGCTGGGGCGGGGGGTTATTCACGTTCCAAACACACGGAACCCGCTCAGCTGGACGAACATGGAGCAGTCATGTCTCTGAGTGAGGAACGGGGAACCGTTGGGTTCTACGCTCGCCGCAGTGGGAACGCTTAAAGCTTTCTATTCTCACTGTGCGAAAGGCAAGGACACGGACGGGATAGGCTGCCAGACAAAAACGTTCACATCTGGGAAGCATTAAGTGTCTTCTATTTGCTTGGCTTGCATTCTTTTGGACTGCGGAAGGACACTGAATCACCCAAACAACCTGCGGAGACATGAGGAGAACATGCCAACTTTCAACCAGTGAACCCGGGAGCCTCATGCCGCTGGCGACAGTGCTCCTCACCGCAATGTGATGCTGGGGCGTCTGCATTAAAGCTGTGAGTCATCTGAGTCGAGCTCATTTGGAGTCCAGCTCATTTTGAGTCCAGCTCATTTTGAATCGAGCTCATTTGAGTTGAGCTCATTTTGAGCCGAGCTCATTTGAGTTGAGCTTATCTGAGTCGGGCTCATCTCATTCAAGCTCGTTTGAATAGAGCTCACCTGAGTCGTGCTCATCTTGAGTTGAGCTCATCTTGAGTCGAGC
Organism: Corydoras sp. C115; assembly: GCA_019802505.1. Classification (NCBI taxonomy): domain Eukaryota; kingdom Metazoa; phylum Chordata; class Actinopteri; order Siluriformes; family Callichthyidae; genus Corydoras; species Corydoras sp. C115. The sequence goes on along the minus strand of JAFMOC010000148.1, from coordinate 877,545 downwards.
TCATTTGAGTCGAGCTCATTTTGAGTCCAGCTCATTTTGAGTCCAGCTCATTTTGAGTCCAGCTCATTTTGAGTCCAGCTCATTTGAGATGAGCTGATCTGAGTCGGGCTCATCTCATTCAAGCTCATTTGAATAGAGCTCATCTGAGTCGAGCTCATCTTGAGTCGAGCTCATCTTGAGTTGAGCTCATTTAAGTTCAGCTCATTTGAGTCAAGCTCATTTTGAGTCCAGCTCATTTTGAGTCCAGCTCATTTTGAGTCCAGCTCATTTTGAGTTGGGCTCATCTCATTCGAGCTCATTAGAATCAAGCTCATCTTGAGTCGAGCTCATCTTGAGTCGAGCTCATCTTGAGTCGAGCTCATCTTGAGTCCAGCTCATTTTGAGTCGAGCTCATTTTGAGTCGAGCTCATTTTGAGTCAAGCTCATTTTGAGTCCAGCTCATTTTGAACCGAGCTCATTTGAGTTGAGCTGATCTGAGTCGGGCTCATCTCATTCGAGCTCATTAGAATCAAGCTCATCTTGAGTCGAGCTCATCTTGAGTCGAGCTCATCTTGAGTCGAGCTCACCTTGAGTCCAACTCACCTTGAGTCCAGCTCATTTGAGTCTAGCTCATTTGAGTCAAGTTCATTTTGAGTCGAGCTCATTTTGAGTCAAGCTCATTTTGAGTCGAGCTCATTTAAGTCGAGCTGATTGGACCTTTAAAGGAATTTAAATCCTAAAGGTCCTCCACATCCTCGATGTCTCTTTACGCTCGTGGTATTTTTCGTCCCTCATATTTCCTCGCCGGCGTCCCGAGGAGCACCGGCGCCGCCGCTTTGCATGTGCGGCCGAACGCACTGAAGGGGAGATGATGTACGGTCACAGCAGAGGCGTCCGCATCTGTGCCGTTCAGGCTGCGCCTGTCCTTCACGACTGGCTGCCCATCCAGGGACCCTGGCTTCCCGTCTCCATACCCCTCTCTCTCTCTGCTGCCCCCCCTCTGCACCTCTCTGAGCTACAGATGATGACAGACGGCTCTCCATTACTCTGACCTGACGGCGCGCTTAGGTGGCGGACGGGATAGGCCTGTCTCAGCGCGGTGATGTATAAACGTGTATTCAAACAAAAACATGAGTACAGCTTCACATCTTCCCATTTAAGGGGGGGAACCATCATGAGTCACAGTGGAACCGGTAAAAGCTGGCGTGGCGCCTCAGCATCGTGATGGAACGAGCGTCTGAGCGCGGGTTCGAAATGATGTTCAAACCCAAACACGTGACCCTGTGAGAACCTCCTGCCATGTTCTCAGTTCCACTTACAGTAAAGATGGACTTTGTAGTTCTGTAGTCCATCTGTGTGTGTTCTACAGTACATACTGTGTTCTCTGTTCTAATGGTCAGAACCCCAATAGTACCACCACAGAGCAGGGGTTATTGGGTGGGTGCATTATTCCTATCCCAGCAGTGTCACTGAGGTGGAGAAATGAAACTACAGCAGCACTGCTGCACTAACCCCCCCCCCCCCCCCCCCACCACATCAGTGTCTCTGACCATCATCAATCCACCACCCAAATTACACCTGACCAATAGAGAACAGAGAACCAACAACAAAGAACACAGATGAACTACAGTCTGGAATTATAAAACTACAAAGTCCGTCTATATGATAAGTGGAGGGGGAAGGGGGCGTGGCCAAACTGCTGACTGGTACTGTACATGATGACTAAGGCTGTCACTGCAGAACTGACCATAAACAATCCACCACCCAAATTAGACCAGTTCTGTGATGGTCCTGAGAACCAACAGGGGACTAACAACAACAAAGGACACAGATGGACTACAGTATGTAAATGTAAAACTACAAAGTCCATCTATATGGAAGGTGGAGGAGGAAGGGGGCGTGTCCTAACGTTGACCGGTGCTGTATAGATGAGGTATTAAGGTGGCAGTGTGTTAGTGAGCGTTGCATGAGTGTTTTGAACGTCTGACCCGGGTCAGTCACGGCTGAGCGGCTTAATGCCAGTGGACGGTGCAGTGAGTGACAGGCGGCTCACCCCCACGGCCGAAGTTTCCGAGGTCGTTGGTTCCTCCGGAGCTGCCGTTAACCGGCATGCTGGTAGCTGGCCATGAGTCAGCGAGCCAAGGGTAACTCGCCTCGCCGCCGTTCAGGATACCGGGACGACTGCAGGGGGGGGGGGGGAGAGAGGGGGGGGAGAGAGAGAGAGTTGATCACTAACAGTGATGATATGATGCTGTGCAGTTTCACTCTGTTACATCACTCTGAATGAATTATACAGATGTGTTTTTCACAGACGGACAGCATCATCATCATCATCAAGCTAAAGAACCGGGATAGGCCTCACCCTAAAGAAACCTGCAGATGCAACAACATAGGACACAGAAAAGACAGCATGCCGAATGAGGAAAAGATTTCCACTCTTTAAACCCAAAGAGATATATTTTGATGAGGGTCAGGGTGGTGCTGGGGCCTTTCCCAGCATTCACCGGAGGGGAAGCCGTGAGAGAACCTCCCCTGGTTCTCCAGACACAGATTGACTCTCATTCACATCACGGTTTAGAATTCATTAAACTGTAGGAGGAAAGCCATGAAGAGAACATGCAAAACCCAAACATACCGATAACCCGACCCGGACCATCTCTCTGGGAATTAAGAGCTACCCAGAGTGCGGCACTGACGGCTTAGAGATTAGAGATTAGAGATTAGAGATTAGAGATTAGAGATTAGAGATTAGAGATTAGCGCCTCGTGGAGTTCAGATGGGGGAGATTAAAATCCCAATCTGACGCCCAACACAGGAGACGAAATGTGACGGCGTGATGGAGGAACGGACGGGATAGGACAATCTGCTGAAGTTAGAGGTAAACAGATGGTTCTGTGTGCGTGAGAGGAGTGGGTGAAGTGTGTGTGTGAGGAGTGGGTGAAGTGTGTGTGTGTGTGTGTGTGTGTGTGAGAGAGATACACATTATTCTGCATACACATCCATTTACTGCAATAAAACCTCCTCTCATCTCTGATTTATTCCAGTTATTATTACACACAACGGGTTTTTATTAGCTGCACACACACACACACACACACACACACACACAAACACCCAACACACACACACACACACACACAAACACCCAACACACACACACACACACACACACACACACACACACACACACCCTCCAGTAGCTGCAGATGTCTTGAAATTTTACACTGCCAGTGTGTCAACCCCACAAGTGGCATCAAGTGTGTGGGCTCTGCGTTTATAACATCACAGGGACAGTAATACAATACTGTGTGTGTGTGTGTGTGTGTGTGTGTGTGTGTGTGTGTGCGCACGCCATCATTAGGGTTTAACCTGTCATGGGTGACTGCTGGAGGCCATTAGGGCCCCTTCACCACACACTGTCATTCTCAGTGCTTATTTGCCAAAGGCAACGCCCACACACACACACACACACACACACACACACTCACACACACTCACACACACTCACACACACTCACACACACACAGCTCATGTGAAGGGGCTTGTTGTTAAGGAACCATCTTTCCTCGGTTCGATTCCCACTCACACCAAGTACTCTGGCTAAAATTCACTTGGGCAAGGCACCCAAACACAATTGCCCCCATGGGCGCAGAGTACAGGGCTGCCCACCGCTCTGGGCATGTGTGCCACTTCACTTAGTGTGTGTGTGTGTGTGTCACTGCACAGATGGGTTCAATGTGGGGAACACACTTCTGTGTGTAAATACTGTATGTATATATATATATATATATATATATATATATATATATATATATATATATATATATATATATATATATATATATATAAAAAAGACTTTATTTGCCCCCTCTATTTTAAATGGCATTTTATGATTTAGGGGTAAAAATGGGCCAATCCCAAATCAGAAATATATGAAGCTTTAAAGCACCTATAATAATTCAGCCAAAAAAAACAGCAAACCTTTAATGAAGGGCAGATTCAGGGAGACCGGGTGCCAAACCATCGCTGGGTGGACACTCACTACAGAGGCGATTCAAATGGAGGCAGTTTAGAGCAGCCAATTCACCTTGAATCTATGTTTTTGGATTGTGGACACATGGACACGGGGAGAACATGCAAACGCCACCCAGATCCCCAGGGCTGAGAGGTGGACGAAGTAAGAACTACACCAGAGTGTTGCCCCGCCATAAAACTATAAATCAAAAAGATTGTGATTGGTTTAGAGAGTATCTAAGGACCCGATACGACTGACGGGATAGTACTCAAACGTAGGAACCATCGAGCATTTAAACCATGTTTTATGTACCTCAGTGGAAATCCGGATTCGGAGGACTTTTAATTGGTTCGCATACACAACTTTGGTCCCGCTCGCGCCTCGGTGGAACCGGGAGGTGCATCGTGCCCCGCAGAACCCGTCCCCCGTCCCCCGTCCCCCCCCGTCCTCAGCCCTGGGGGAGCGTGGGAGCGTACGCAGCCCGAGGCTGTGTGCAGGTAATGGGGGTGCGACTGCCAGTCTCCGTCTGCGAGCTTCGGGACTTAATGAGAGCGGTGCGAGTGCAGGCGCGGGGGTGTCGGGGGTCCCGACATGCTAAAAGCCCCCCGAAATGCCAAAACAGACCCCCGGGGTCATTCCAGATGACACATTTCCACCTCCGTTGCTCGTCTCCCTGCTACCTTTATTTTTGTACGTGTGCGCTCGCAGGCCGGCGCTGCCTCTCCTCTGTTGTCATGACGAATGCATTTATAATGGCGTCTACCTGCCCCGGCTTTCCCTTTGTACCCCCGTCAGGGGCTTGTCTCTCACTGACGCTCACGCCCGGCTGTCCTCCCGAGCTGTCCGTTCGGTTCTCCCTACTCCAGGTTCTGTATGAAAGCTCGGCTCGCTCTCACGGCTTTCCGAACGGACGCCGGCTCTTCCTCGCCTCGCGTTTTTAATCAAGCCTCCCTCCCTTCTCCTCCTCCTCCTCCTTCTCCTCCTCCTCCTCCTTCTCCTCCTCCTCCTCGCGTCTTCACTTAACATTCATCCCGGTAATCTCCCCCTCTC
>JAFMOC010000148.1:865000-867500 GCA_019802505.1 Corydoras sp. C115 | reverse complement strand
TATGAATTAAATTTATGAATTATTATTACAGTGTGTTTGTAAGAGTTTTATTAAAGCAATAAGACACTCGAGGTTGTGTATTATTGTGAATAACTCACAGAAAAACGGTGGAACTGTACTCCGCTATGCCCCGGACCTCAGGACACCCCTTTCCCATTATTTATTCAGAATAATGCCACGCCCTCTCGTACTGCATTGCTATTGTTATTAAAACATCATATGAAGTGTTTGATTTTCTAAATTCTGCACTAAGTGAATGTAAGTATTGCAATTTGGGAAGAAAGTACACGGCACTCAGACAGACCGTAACGAGGAGGTGCAGTGAAATGTCACAGTGAGGGGGTGAGGGAGTGAGGGAGTGAGGGGGTGAGGGAGTGAGGGGGTGAGGGAGTGAGGGAGTGAGGGAGAGAGGGGGTGAGGGAGAGAGGGGGTGAGGGGGTGAGGGAGTGAGGGAGGTGTCAGCAGCATTATTTCCACCGCTTTGAAGACAGAACTGTTATCGCAGAGTGATTGCGGAGGACAGAGGAGGACACTGTAGGGGATAATGGCTTTGTTGACCTTCCAAAAGATGATGGGCGGAATATGAATAAGGTGCTGAAGCGAGCGCCGGCGGAGCAAAGGTCAGGGCTTGTGATTGGCAGCAGGACAACAACACGAGCGGCGTCTGAAAACGCGAAGTGAAACGCAACAAACGGGGGACAAACGACATCGAACTTACCTTCCATTGCTCATCAGACCGCCGTCCACTCGCTGGAAGGTCACTGAGGTCAGAGAGAGAGAGAGAGAGAGAGAGAGAGAGAGAGATTAGAAAGGCATTACAATCAGATCCATCGATTTATAAAACATTTACACTTAATTAGAAATTTAGCACTTAATTATAATATCATTCATGAATTAACAAACCAGGGGAGAATGTTTAGACACACACACACACACACACACACACACACACACACACACAATAAATGGGCAATTTAGAGCGGCCAATTCACCTTTAATCCATGTTTTTGGACTGTGGGAGGAAACCGGTAAGCTCAGGGAAAACCCACGTGGACACCACCATCTGGGTGGAGTTTACATGTGGGTTTCCTACAGGTTCTCCGGTTTCCTCCCACAGTCCAAAAACATGGATTAAAGGTGGAATGGCTGCACTATATTACCCCTATATAAAGTGTGAGTGAGTGTGTGCCCAGTGATGGACTGGTGCCCTGTCCTCAGTGGATCTGCTCCACACTCAAAATGTTCTCCCCTGGATGGGCATGATGAACCCCCCCCCCCCCCCCCCCCCGTGACCCTAATAGAGGATTAAGCAGGACGTAATGAGATGGGATGCATTCAAAGCGTATTGATGATACATATTATTTAATCCTCACAGGTTCCATTGTGGTTCCACTCAGCCCTCATGCCTGATGGTACTAATGTGGAACCTTAAGCGGGACCCTTTAACCCCCGCTGCATATGAACCCTGTGTTCTGACCCCAAACTTCGATTTAGAATAATTGTGTGTTGCGTTTCTGAGTGATGTAATGTAATGATAAAAGCCCCTGTAGGTGTACTGTGTCCTATCCCTGTCTCCCTTTGGTTTATAGAATGTAGAATGTGAGAAATTCTAAAGTTGCATCTGTTTAATATTCTAATCCAAACAAGAAAAGTTCTCACAAAGAGAGCGAGAGAACTTTCTGGTCTTTAGAACGCGATGAGGACGTCAGCGCACTGACCCTGAGCTGAGCGCATTAATGGATTTTCATGAAGCTCGTGGAGGAGAAATAATATCCTTTAATCTGTGAGCTGTTTACTCCAACAGAACCATTAAAGAACACTTTAATAAACGCTGCCTTAATGAATTGGAGATGCTCAATAGGCTGATCTATTTCCCCGAGGTCAGCGCTCAGCGTGAACAAATAATCTATAAAATACTGCAGACAGTTCCACACACACACACACAGCAGAACCACACCAAACATACCGCAGGAGAACCTCCATCTCTCTGGTTCAGTATGTTACTCTGTACTATACTCTGTACTGTACTATACTCTGTACTGTACTATATTCTGTACTGTACTCTGTACTGTACTATACAATACTCTGTACTATACTATACTCTGTACTATACAATACTCTGTACTGTACTATACTCTGTACTATACAATACTCTGTACTATACTATACTCTGTACTATATTAGCATGAACAGAGAGCGGAGCGTTCGACAGAGACTGAGATAAAACACGAGACGGATTCAAGAAACATGGATTTAAAATCTGAGAATTAATGCTTTTTAAATGTATGGTACTAATACTCTATAGCATTGCTCATTAATAGTATTAATACTATACTGCATTACTTATTAAGTTTTGAAACCATAAATCATTACACACATAACATATTACAGATGGATGGTTATGATGCTATACCACATTACTCATTTATAGTATTAATACTTTTCTGCAATATCCCCCCCCACCCCAGAGATTAATAAGTTACTCTGCTTCTATCTTGCA
>JAFMOC010000148.1:845000-860000 GCA_019802505.1 Corydoras sp. C115 | reverse complement strand
ATCTATAAATAGGGGCAATTTAGAGCAGCCAATTTTCTTGAAGGAGCCCACATGGAGAACGTGAAGGCTCCGCCCAGAATTTGGGATTCAAACCTGGATCCCCAGCACTGAGAGGAGAACATGCTAATCACTACACCACCGTGCCACCCCCCTCCCTTTAGACTGTCCATCCATCCATCCATTATCATCCGCTTTGTCCTATATTAGGGTTGCTGGGGGGGGGTTCCACATGCCCATCCAGGGGAGAACGTTTCGGGTGCTGGGCAGATAGACCCAGGACAGGGCGCCAATCTATCACTAAACACACTCACTCACACACACACACACTATATGGGGCAATTTGGAGAACTCAATTGATTTGTTCCATGTTTTTGGACTGTGGGAGGAAACCGGAGGAAACCCACGCAGACACGGGGAGAACATGGAAACTCCACCCAGATGGGGATTCGAACCGGGAATCCCTAGTGCTGAGAGGAGAACGTGCTAACCATCGTGCCCAACCCTTTAATTCAGTTTAATTAAATTAATAAAGTAATTAAAACATGTTAGAATTGAGACTGGTGACCCGGGGACAGCCTCGTGTGGGTTGTATTCTTTAACACTGCGAGGTAAGCGAGGTGTTTGTCACCGAGCCGAACGTCGTCGATTGAATCGGCCGAGCCAAATAGAATGTGATATTTTATTTGTTTCGGTTCGGGACGCGGCGCCGGGCGACTTAATGTGTCCGCGTGACGGGACCCCAACCTTCAGCTTTTTATTAAACCCGCCGCGACGCAGAGACGGACAAACAACGAAACAATAATGGCACGGTGTCATGAAAAAGAACATTTTCCTAAAAAAAAACAACGTTTCCTCTCACGCCTGCCGCCGAGGTCCGGAGTCACAACACGGCGGAGCGCTGACAGCTCAATTATGACTATCTCTCTCTCTCTCTCTCTCTCACTCTCTGTCTCTCTCTCTCTCACTCTCTCTCTCTGTCTCTCTCTCTCGCTCTCTCTCTCACTCTCTGTCTCTCTCTCTCTCTCTCTCACTCTCTCTCTCTGTCTCTCTCTCTCTCTCTCTCTCTCTCTGTCTCTCTCGCTCTCTCTCTCTCTCTCTCTGTCTGTCTCTCACTCTCTCTCTCTCTCTCTCACTCTCTCTCTCTCTCTCTCTCTCTCTCTCTCTCTCTCTCGCTCAGTCCGCGTAACGACCCCCTCATGCACTGAAATAAAAACTCTCACTTAAAGGCCCGGAATTGACTTTAATCGGAGGCGGCGTGCCTTTAAGGTGACTTCGGCGCGGCGTGATCCTTTAATAACGTCGATCGTCCTGATTCCGATCCCCGCGAGCTTCCGTTGCTAAACACCTGCGGCCGACGCGCCGGCGAGTCACATGACTCGGTGTCATTCAACGTTAACAGCGTGAATCATTTAGCAGCGCGTCATCGCGTGTTCACCGTGAGCCAATCCGCACACGGTTCTGATTTAGAGGGTGGTGGTGCGGGCGACGTTAATAGTCCCATTAGTGCAGTGATGCACCACCCGCTGGAATGCGACCATAATCGGGGGGGGTGGCAGTCTGCGCCGTTTATGTACATCTTTATATTTTTGGTAACGGAACAAAAGCACGACAAACAGGGACGCGAGACTGAGAACCAACACCCAATCAAGGGAAGGGGGGGTTTCGGGTAGATACACCCAGGACAGGTTGCCAATCCGTCACTGGGCACACTAGGGGCAACTTGGATTTAGAGCAACCAATTCACCATGTTTTTGGAGTGTGTGAGGAAACCGGAGAATGGGGAGAACACGGAGGAAACCCACACGGCCACTGGGAGAACATGCAAACTCCACCCAGATTAGGATTCGAACCTGGATCCTGAACACCAAGGTGAACATGCTGCCCTCTACACCACTGTGTGATTTAATAAAACACTCACTCACATAAAGAAACTCTCTATATTGGGGCAATTTAGAGCAGTCAATTCACCTTGAATCCATGTTTTTAGAGCGTGGAAGGAAACCGGAGAACGGGGAGAACCTGAAGGAAATCCACATGGCCACAGGGAGAACATGCAAACTCAGATCAGGATTTAAACCCCGAGCGCTGACCTCTACATCACTCACACAAAGAAACACAATATATAGGGGCAATTTGGAGCAGTCAATGCACCTTGAATCCATGTTTTTGGAGTGTGGAAGGAAACCGGAGAACAGGGAGAACCTGAAGGAAACCCAAACGGCCACAGGGAGAACATGCAAACTCCACCCAGATCAGGATTTTATAGCTGTATCCCGAGCACCGACCTCTTCATCACTCACACAGAGAAACACACTATATAGGGGCAATTTATAGCAGTCAATTCACCTTGACTCCATGTTTTTACAGTGTGGAAGGAAACCGGAGAACAGGGAGAACCTGAAGGAAACCCAAACGGCCACAGGGAGAACATGCAAACTCCACCCAGATTAGGATTTAAACCTGGATCCTGAGCGCTGACCTCTACATCACTCACACAGAGAAACACACTATATAGGGGCAATTTAGAGCAGTCAATGCACCTTGAATACATGTTTTTAGTGTGGAAGGAAATCAGAGAACGGGGAGAACATGAAGGAAACACACACGGCCGTCACTCACACAGAGAAACACACTATATAGGGGCAATTTGGAGCAGTCAATGCACCTTGAATCCATGTTTCTAGTGTGGAAGGAAATCAGAGAACGGGGAGAACATAAAGGAAACACACACGGCCACAGGGAGAACATGCAAACTCCACCCAGATCAGGATTTAAACCTGGATCCCGAGCGCTGACCTCAAAATCACTCACACAGAGAAACACACTATATAGGGGCAATTTGGAGCAGTCAATCACCTTGAATGCATGTTTTTAGAGTGTGAAAGGAAACTGGAGAACGGGGAGAACCCGAAGGAAACACACACGGCCACGGGGAGAACATGCAAACTCCACCCAGATCAGGATTTAAACCTGCATCCCAAGTGCTGACCCCTACATCACTCACACAGAGAAAGTTACTATATAGGGGCAATTTAGAGTGGGGCAATTTAGAGCAGTCAATCCACCTTGAACACATGAAACTGGCTGCAGAGTGACCTGACGTCTCCGTTTGTTTTCATAACAAACTGCAAAGGACACGTCTCCACTGCTGACATCCGAAATAAATAATGAATGTCCAATAATGCCTTCATCTGGTGTTATTTTTGTTGCTAGGCAACCGGCCCTTTCAGCCACAGAGCTATCGATGCTGAAGCAGGCAGACTGATGATTATTAAATAAAGAAATAAATCAGAATCTGTCACTTAAACCCGTTAACTAATCAACGCCTCGCGTAGCAGCTGCTGTCTAAAAACTCTCACTCTGTTGGACTGAACATCGAAGCCTATCCCGGCAGTCGGCACAAAACCCGGACCGAGGGAGACGAGTGAGTAGGTATTAAAGCTGAAAGCCTGGGATCATTAATCATCCGATATCACGACTCGGACATGAAACGAACGACACGGAGACGATCGGAGAACCCCGGTTCTGCACGGCACAGGGTGAGGACAGAGTGAGGACAGGGTGAGGACGCCGGTTCGAGGGAGATAGACCCAGCAGTGCTGTACAACGGAGATAGAGCTCCATGGAGACCGGGGATAATGAACCAGCTTGGCGTTCCTTTAAGACTCGAACCCTCAGCCTCAGACCTGTCTGTGGACAGAAGACGGCCGTCCTGCTCTTGTCTCCTCTCAGTGTCAGACAGAGGAAGGGAGCGGGGGTGCATAAGGCTCTAACATAAGGATGTTATCGGTGCGCGACACCGCTGCCCAGAGGAGGAGAGCGGGAGTTTGTGACGGCGCCAAAACCAAGGTCTTGGCATCTGCAAGCGTCAGGCTTCACGTCCCAGACGGGCGTCTCTGCCACTTCATTTAAAACGGAACCCGAGATGACGTGCAACGTTAAATCAGAACCACGTTCCGAGTTTGAAAGAACATGAAAACATCACTGAGAGGCGAGCAAGTTCAAATTCATCAGACATTCAGTTAAAAAACATAACACAAGACATACAACTGCACAGAGCTATATTATTATATTATTATTATTATTATTCATTCATTATCACCTGATTTATCCTCTATTAGGGTCGCGGTGGGGTTCCCCATGCCCATCCAGGGGAGAACGTTTCAGCGCTGGGCAGATACACCCAGGACAGGGCGCCACTCTATCGCTGGACACACACTCACTCACACAGACACACTCTACATGGGGCAATTTGGAGAACTCAATTGACTTGTTCCATGTTTTTGGACTGTGGAAGGAAACCGGAGAACCCGGAGGAAACCCACACAGACACGGGGAGAACATGGAAACTCCACCCAGATGGGGATTCGAACCGGGAATCCCTAGCGCTGAGAGGCGAACGTGCTAAACCACTAAGCCACCGTGCCACCCCTATATTATTATATAATTCTCTATTTCTATATAATTATATAATGTATGATGTACTTTGTTGTATGTTCTCAGTTCCACTTTCTGTAAAGATGGACTTTGTAGTTCTACAATTCCGGTCTGTATTCCGTCTATTAGTGTTGCACAGTACATACTGTGTTCTCTGTTCTAATGGTCAGGACCCTATAGGATGGGACCACCACAGAACAGGGATTATTTGGGTGGTGGATGTACACTGTATCTGACGCTGACGTGGTGGTGGTGGTGGGGGGGGGATTGTGAGTGGGGGGAACTTTAGTGGGCCTGTGATTAGAACCTACAACCTTCAGATTAATAACCCAACACCCCTGTATTTATAACACTGGAAATGTTTTGTTGTATAGTTTGTGTATCCGTTGTATACGGTTGCAGGACACCAATGGCTGGAGGGTTCGCAGTGTGTGTGTGTGTGTGTGTGTGTGTGAGTGTGTGTGTGTGTGAGTGTGTGTGTCATCCATGCCCCAAACACTTCCTACTCTGTGAGTTCTGCAGGGTTCCTGAGGCTGAGCAGGGCGCCTGGGACGTGTCATAATCAGATATTTTTGATTATATATTATATATGTAGCGGCACGGTGGCTTAGTGGTTTAGCATGTTCTCCTCTCAGCGCTAGGGATTCCCGGTTTGAATCCCCATCTAGGTGGAGTTTGCATGTTCTCCCCATGTCTGCGTGGGTTTCCTCTGGGTTCTCCGGTTTCCTCCCACAGTCCAAAAACATGGATCAAGGTCAATTGATTTCTCCAAATTGCCCCATATAGAGTGTGTATGTGTGAGTGAGTGTGTGCCCAGTGATAGATTGGCGCCCTGTCCTGGGTCTATCTGCCCAGCGCCCAAAACGTTCTCCCCTGGATGGGCATGGGGAACCCCCCCGCGACCCTTATAGAGGATAAAGCGGGAGATAGTGGATGGATATTATAAATGTAGAGATATAGAGAGCACGCTTACGTTCTTCCGAGGTTCTAGCCGTCTTCGACTCGCTGTCCATGCCTTGAAACTCGTTAAAGTACGGCCGGACCTTCACCTCGTACATGATGCCTTTCTTCAGCGAGGGCAGTACCACGGTCCTCTCCGAGGAGACCTTCAGGTCCTGACTCTGCCAGGTCCCCGGCGCCGACAGTCCCGACACCTGCCTGTAGAGGACCCTGTATCCCTGGATGAACTGCGACTGACGGTCCACCTGAGAACAGCCACCAGAACGAGAGGAAGCTGTAAAAACATGCCGCGTGTGCTGCTCCACCACCCGGTTTTATCTCCTTATTATGGTCTGGCTGATTGATGATAGCGCGCTCACATGGCATCAGAGCATGTGCTGTTTAGTTTTTAAAGACCTCGGCGTCCGCGGGGGACGCGGCGTCAGGCTCCGAACACTTCAATAAAAAAAAAGCTTTTAGTCGCCTCTCACGGGAAAACGCACTCGCAGGACGGACCAATCAGAAAGAGGCATTAGATCAGCATCATTAACAAAAACATGGACCGAAACACCACTGGAATGGACTGAAACACACACACACACACACACACACACACACACACATACACACACACACACACACACACACACACACACACACACACACACACATACACACACACACACACACACACACACACACACGTATATATACATATATATATATATATGTACACACATACACATTCACACAGACGCACAAACACACAACACAGATGCACAAACACACATACACACACACACACACACAACACATATGCACACAACCAAACGCACACACACGCACACAGACGTACATGCACGCACACACACACACACACACACACACACCACACCACACACACACACATATATACATATATATATATGTACACACATACACACACTCACACAGACGCACAAACACACACATGCACACAACACAGATGCACAAACACACACATAACACATAACACATATGCACACAACCAAACACACACATACACACACACACACACACACACACACACACACACAAACACAAACAGACACACACAGACACACAAACAAACAGATGCACACATATGCACACACATACACATGCACACAACCGAACGCGGGCACACACACTCACACAAGCACACACTCACACAGATGGATGAATGATGCACACACACACACACACACACACACACACACACACACACACACACACACACACACAGTATAAACAACATCAAAATAAACACCTGCAAAACCCAACATCCTCAGACTGCCCCCCCCCCCCCCCAACACACACACACACACTGTCAGCAGCATGGTCTCCACATGTCACCCCTCACACTGCAGCCAGCGTCCCCTCAGCGTCCCCTCGCCCGCCCGCCGCTCACTGTAACAGCTGAAGGAACGTCCGGCTCTGCAGCAGAACTGATAAACAGGACGGAGGTCCACGCGTCCAGGGCCCGGCGCCGCACGACCATAAAGAACGGAACGCTTCTGAAGCTACGGACGCCGATCCCTAATGAGATTTGGGACGGAGGCCGTTCAATAATGCAACGATGTTCCACTCCACAGATCACACAGAGCTCTGCGCACTTCAACATCCATCTTCATTTAAGCTGAGATAAATATTTAAAAATCTACATCTGTGCTCGTCATCTGCAATAAACACAGAGCGCAGAAAGCCGATCACCAATAATGCACCGGACGATCCCCCACCAACCGGAATTAATCAATCAGCCACACCATCAACACCGTACCATACGGACAGAAGAATTAATCACTGAAATTAAGGATCATACTCGTTACCAGCCGGCACGGTGGCTTAGTGGTTAGCATGTTCTCCTCTCAGCGCTAGGGATTCCCGGTTCGAATCCCCATCTGGGTGGAGTTTCCATGTTCTCCCAGTGTCTGCATGGGTTTCCTCCGGTTCTCCGGTTTCCTCCCACAGTCCAAAAACATGGATCAAGTCAATTGAGTTCTCCAAATTGCCCCATATAGAGTGTGTCTCTGTAAGTGAGTGTGTGCAGTGATAGATTGGCGCCCTGTCCTGGGTGTATCTGCCCAGCACCCGAAACGTTCTCCCCTGGATGGGCATGGGGAACCCCACCACGACCCTAATAGAGGATAAAGCGGGAGATAATGAATGAATGGATGAATGCTGTAGGGTGGTATGGTGGCTTAGTGGTTAGCACGTTCTCCTCTCAGCACTAAAGATTCCCGGTTCGAATCCCCATCTGGGTGGAGTTTCCATGTTCTCCCCGTGTCCACGTGGGTTTCCTCCGGGTTCTCCGGTTTCCTCCCACAGTCCAAAAACATGGATCAAGGTCAATTGAGTTTCCCCATATAGAGTGTGTCTGTGTGAGTGAGTGTGTGCCCAGTGATAGGTTGGCGCCCTGTCCAGCGCCCGAAACGTTCTCCCTGGATGGGCATGGGGACCCCCCCACGACCCTAATATTGGATAAAGCGGAAGATAATGAATGAATGAATGAATGAATACTCGTTACCAGTGTTATATAATAAAGCAGTAAGGTACGAGAGGGCGTGGCATTATTCTAAATAAATCAAGTTATTAAAAGTGTGAGGAAGGTCTTTATCTGTCCCAGTATGACTTCATTTAGCACCCTATCAAACATTATTGGGATGAATTAGAATGGAGATTCTGAGCCAGCACCCGTCCTTTCAGGACGGATGCGCACCAAAATATTGCAGGCAGCATTGTGGAGGCTGTTATAATTATAATAATGTTATTAAAGCTTTAGTGGGTTTATTTAATGTGTGGGTCCACATGGTGTATTTTCTGGTTCCGGGAACTAATTTAGGGCGTGGCCCCGGCGCAGCGGTCCCTCTGTGATGTCCCCTCACGGTTCGAAGGTAAAGGTGTCTGCTGTGTGGTCAACTCGGTGCTTCCAAACCTTTAACACTACAAGCCCCGTCACCGTAGCAACACCGCTGACGATCATTTGAGCTGGTGTATTCTGATCCAACAGACTGATGACTTACGGTCCATGTGACTTGGATGGCGGTGGGACCGAGGACGACGGGGTTGTGTAATCGGACGATGACCTCGCCGAGCTCCTTCTGCACGTGCCTGTGGTCCACCCCCTTCGCTGGAGGACTGATATCTGTGAACACAGACGACAGAGGATCCGTCAGTCGGTGATCGTCGTACGACGCCGATGTCCAGCTCGTAAGACGTTCCGGCAGGACACCGAGCTCCACATCAGCCGAGCGTGTCCGACCCGGATGAACAGCCCCGATGCCGCGAGCTCGTTTAATTAAATCAGAACCGACATCGTTCTCGGTTATGATCGTTACGCCAGCAGCAACGACTCAAACTCAATTACAGACTCCGAAAGTCCAACATGTCGGGTCCGAACCTCCACCTAATGGGTTTACGGGCCACGGTGGAGCCGTGACAGAGGCAGCGCTGACCCCTGGTGTACGAGAAAGTGATTTATAGAAGCAGTGCTTCCTGCCTCACTCAGTCCACTGAACACGGACAGTCCGTCTTTTTTATTCCGCGTGGAGCAAACAGTTCGGTGGAAACTCTCACTCCGTCAAAACTACAGCGCCAAGAATTTCAACTCTGGAACATGTGGCACGGTGGCTTAGTGGTTTAGCATGTTCTCCTCTCAGCACTAGGGATTCCCCGTTCGAATCCCCATCTGGGTGGAGTTTCCATGTCCTCCCCGTGTCCGTGTGGGTTTCCTCCGGGTTCTCCGGTTTCCTCCCACAGTCCAAAAACATGGATCAAGTCAATTGAATTCTCAAAATTGCCCCATGTAGAGTGTGTCTGTGTGAGTGAGTGTGTACCCAGCGATGGATTGGCGCCCTGTCCTGGGTCTATCTGCCCAGCGCCCGAAATGTTCTCCCCTGGATGGGCATGGGGAACCCCCCCGCGACCCTAATAGAGGATAAAGTGGAAGATAATGAATGAATGAACTTTGGAACATCTGTATTTCTGTATTTATTAATTCTGATTCAAATGAAACAGTAAATCCGGCGGTAATCACACCGCATCAGCAGGTCCTCATCCTGACCCCCTCATCCTGACATTCACCCGGGTCCGGGTACCGAATATGGGAATGTGGGTGTGTGTTTTGTGCACAGCCCTGATTACATCACCCCTCTGCCCTCTTCACCTGGGTTTACGTTTAAGTTCTGATTGGACGATGCCAAGTCTTTAATCTTCTTCTGATGATGTGGATGTACCACATGGTACCTCCACAGGAGGATAAAAGTGTCTGCTAAATGACTAAATGTAAATGTAGGTACCCTTTGGGTTGTTCATCTTCATCAGTGTTCCT
This sequence comes from Corydoras sp. C115, assembly GCA_019802505.1. Classification (NCBI taxonomy): domain Eukaryota; kingdom Metazoa; phylum Chordata; class Actinopteri; order Siluriformes; family Callichthyidae; genus Corydoras; species Corydoras sp. C115. The sequence continues at coordinate 850,276 of JAFMOC010000148.1, read as the reverse complement.
CATCTTCATCAGAGGACTAAAGGTTATGTGACTGAACCCCAGGTCTAAAAATAAAAAAACAGCCCCAAAGCATAATGCTGCCACCGCCATTGCTTCACTATAGATACGGATGTTGGGTACGTCCATCCATGTGTTTTTGAAGATCTGGTGTAGGTTTCTGCAAAATGGCAGTATTTCAGATCAATGTCAGATTGTCAGTATGTCTGCCTCTCAGCACTGGGGTTCAAATCACGATCTGGACGGAGTTTGCATGTTCCATATTCTCCCCGTGTCCGTGTGGATTTTTTCCGGGTTCTCCGGTTTCCTCCCACAGTCCAAAAACATGGATTTAAGGTAAATTGGCTGCACTAAATTGTCCTCTATATAGTGTGTGTGCCCAGAGATGGACTGGCATCCTGTCTTGGGTGTATCTGCCCAGCGTCTGAAAAGTTCTCCCTTGGATAGGCATAGGGAACCCCCCCCCCCCCCCAACCCTAGTAGAGGATTAAGCGGAACATAATGAGCTGAGATAAAAATTTTGGTTCCACATTAAAGGTGAAAAGGCACTGATATATTTTGATCAGATCATTTTGCATCAATGTATTTTATGTCAATTTGACTTGATTAAAAAGACCACTAGGAGGCGCCTCGTATCATTACCTTGTGTGCGGACGGGTTCAGATATGGGGCTCGGGTCACTCAGACCCTGCGCGTTGACGGCACGGACCATGAACAGGTAGATGGTGTTGGGTCGCAGGCCTTTGATGGTGAACTGAGTGCTCTTCACGTGATCGGCCACCGTCTGCCAGCTGTTACTCACTGATTGGCTGAAAGAGACCCAAAAAATACTGACTCGGCAAAAAAAAACAAAAAAACAAACAAAACACCACTCCTCCTGCAGAGCGATACACACCTGAAGGCTTCTATCACATAAGAGCTGACGGGAGAGGCCCCAGCCAGGCCGGGCTGCCAGGACAGGGACACGCTGTTCTTGGTGACATCGGTGACCTGAGGTTTGGAGGGGGGACCGGGCAGTTCCCCCTCGTCCCGGTCCGTGCTCACCATCCCTGCAGACTCTAACAGAAACACAGAGGACGGGAGACGAGTCTTTACGGAACCATACGGCGGAACCTCGGACAGATCGGCGTCAATTACCTTTTAAATCAATTTAAATCCAATTCATTTGTTCCAGGGCGGCACGGTGGCTTAGTGGTTTAGCATGTTCTATTCTCATACTAGGCACTAGGGATTCCCGGTTCGAATCCCCATCTGGGTGGAGTTTCCATGTTCTCCCCGTGTCCGCGTGGGTTTCCTCCAGGTTCTCCGGTTTCCCCCCACAGTCCAAAAAACATGGATCAAGTCAATTGAGTTCTCCAAATTGCCCCTTATAGAGTGTGTATGTCTGTGTGTGTGTGTGTGTGTGTGTGTGTGTGTCCAGTGATAGATTGTTGTCCTGTCCTGGGTGTATCTGCCCAGCGCCCGAAACCTTCTCCCCTGGATGGGCATGGGGAACCCCCCCGCGACCCTAATATAGGATAAAGCGGAAGATAATGAATGAATGAATAATTTGTTCCAGGGCGGCACGGTGGCTTAGCATGTTCTCCTCTCAGCACTAGGGATTCCCGGTTCGAATCCCAATCTAGGTGGAGTTTCCATGTTCTCCCCGTGTCCACATGGGTTTCCTCCGGGTTCTCCGATTTCCTCCCACAGTCCAAAAAAAAAAACATGGATCAAGTCAATTGAGTTCTCCAAATTGCCCCATATAGAGTGTGTCTGTGTGAGTGAGTGTGTGTCCAGTGATAGATTGGCGCCCTGTCCTGGGTGTATCTGCCCAGTGCCTGAAACGTTCTTCCCTGGATGGACATGGGGAACCCTAATAGAGGATAAAGTGGATGATAATGAATGAATGAATAATTTGTACTGTACCTTTCACTTCCAGAAACGCGCTCCATGAGGTTTCTCCGCTGGAACTGGCCGCCACACAGGTGTAGATACCGGAATCAGACAGCTGGGGACGAGAGCGGAGGAGAACCCGTTACCCCGTCGACTGGAGAACCCCCCCCACACAAGGCACGTCGACGCGTAACGGGACGCAGAGCAGCCGCGCAGCGCTGCCGACTCGAGGTGACGGGATGGGCCAATTTGGGCAAAGTGCTGATGCTAATTGGGTAAACGAATTCCATTTGCCCCGCGCTGGCTCGCCCGCTCGGCTGGCGAGTGTCCCTCCGACCACAACAAAAGGTGGGCTAATTCGTTTAGCCGGCCCCCCTGGACCGCTGACAGCTGGCGCCTGCCTCGTCCGACCTCGCTGGGAGCTTCCCCGCTTTGTTTGTTACCTTTCAGCGCCGAGCCTCGCTTCCATTTATTAGATAAAACGTCGGCGGCGAGCGGCTCTGTCGGGCGTAATGGATATTCCGTCGAGGACCGGCGGGGCGGGGCGGGGCGGGGTGTGTATGGGGGTGTGCTTGTCGTCGCCGCAGCTGGACTTTGTCCAAACGTACAGGGATGATGCTCGGGGAGGTCTGTCGTCTAACTAAGTGATAGTATCAAACAATTTACGGGATCGATATTTTCCATTCATCTCTTTAATGCGGTATGATTTCCCCCGTCCCGGCGTCCCGATATCTGATGGAATAACGTTACGTCTATACATCATCCTTAAAAGGCTATAGCGCTTGACAGCCTCAGCTTGCACACACACACACACCCACACACACACACACACACACACACACGGGCGACGCGGGAATAAATAAAGATGCGACACACATCATTCCAACGGATGCCATGACTATAAAGCGATATGGTACCAGACGGCGGTATTATTGTGAATAAATCATGGGAACTGTCTCGGTCGGGCCGACTCACAGCGGAGTGCCGTAACACCTCCCTCCTGTGATTTATTCACAATAATACACAACCGTGAGAGTCTTTCATTCATTCATCCATTATCTTCCGCTTTATCCTCTATTAGGGTCGCGGTGGGGTTCCCCATGCCCATCCAGGGGAGAACGTTTCGGGCGCTGGGCAGATACACCCAGGACAGGACGCCAATCTATCACTGGGCACACACTCACTCACACAGACACACTCTATATGGGGCAATTTGGAGAACTCAATTGACTTGATCCATGTTTTCGGACTGTGGGAGGAAACCGGAGAACCCGGAGGAAACCCACGCGGACACGGGGAGAACGTGGAAACTCCACCCAGATGGGGATTCGAACCGGGAATCCCTAGCGCCGAGAGGAGAACATGCTAACCACTAAACCACCGTGCCGCCCGCGAGAGTCTTATTATTCTTATTTATAAAACGCTTACAAACACACAATAATACAAGAAAAGCAGGTTTGATTCATCGTTAATACTAAATCGTTAATAATCTGGTGTCACGGAACAGCAGATTATTAACACTTTACTTTTTAATAAACAAATTCATGAATTAAACCTGGCGGCACGGTGGCTTAGTGGTTTAGCATGTTCTCCTCTCAGCGCTAGGGATTCCCGGTTCGAATCCCCATCTGGGTGGAGTTTGCATGTTCTCCCCGTGTCCGCGTGGGTTTCCTCCGGGTTCTCCGGTTTCCTCCCACAGTCCCAAAACATGGATCAAGTCAATTGAGTTCTCCAAATTGCCCCATATAGAGTGTGTCTGTGTGAGTGAGTGTGTGCCCAGTGATGGATTGGCGTCCTGTCCCTGGGTCTGTCTGCCCAGCGCCCGAAACGTTCTCCCCTGGATGGGCATGGGGAACCCCACCGCGACCCTAATAGAGGATAAAGCGAAAGATAATGAATGAATGAATGAATGAATGAATGTATCAAACCTTGTTTTTCTAATTACAGTGTTTATAATCAAGTCCATAACAGGATACGGTTTCTCTAATGATCAGAACTGCCATCTAGTGGCCGAATTACAGAACACAGTTTATAAAAACAGTCGTAGCAGGTATTTAATAATAAAAAATGATGTATCGTATATCACGCACTGATCCGAATGTGAAGCGCTCAGAGGTGTGCGTTTTTGTTAATGATGTCACGGCTCGGCCAATCGGATTTAAGGAGGTGAACGCCGCGTTTTATAATCTCGGAGAACGTTCGGGTGTAAAGTGAGAAAAGACGAGGCGTCCCTCTTACCCGTACGCTCCGGATCTGGAGGCTGCCCACCTCCTGCAGGGACATTCGGGGGTCTTTGCCCAGCAGACTCACTCCGTCCTTCAGCCAGCTGATGGTGGGCACCGGCTCGCCGGACGCCTGGCACTTCAGCAGCGCTACGCTGTCCATTCCCAGGGTCTGATTGGCTGGACCCTGGCGTATGATGGGCGGCGGCCTGTCTGTCAAGACTGGAACAGATATGGAGCAGAAACGGATGAGAAGGAGGACCGAGAGGAGGCGTCTTCATCCGAATCGGAACCCTGATGGATTTAATGGACGTCTTTGAGTTTTGACCTGTTTAACCTTCAGATTTAAAGGCTGTGAACTGAATGTAAAGTGAGAACAGCGGGAACGTCCCGGGTTCCATTCCCGGTTGTAGGACAGACGTTCTTTTTCAGTATGCGGTCGGCATATCCTCCCTGTGTCCGAGAGGGTTTACTCTGGGTACCTCCCACATTCCAAATACAGGGATTTAAGGTGAAGTGGCTGCTCAAAATTGCCCCATATAGTACTGTATGTGTGTGTGTCTGTATGAGTGAGTGTGGTCCAGGACACCCTCTTCTGCCCAGCTCCCAAAAAGGTTCTCCTAGTAGGGCATGGGGAACTGTACGTGCTCCCGTGGCCAAGTGGGTTTTCTCCGGGTTCTCCGGTTTCCTCCCACAGTCCCAAAACATGGATTCAAGGTGAATTGGCTGCTCTAAATTGCCCCTATGGCTTTGTATTTATGTATGTGTGCTCTGTGATGGTTTGTGTCCAGCACTAGGTTGGGAGGACATGAGGGACATGAGGGTGCTGGGGCTCTGACTGGACAGAACCAGTGCATTCTGGGTAAAAGCAGCTGAATAACTGACTCCTGTGTTCTGGTTTGCTGGCTTTCAGTTATTGCATAAGATCCAGTGATATTTACAGTCTTCTGATTGTGTGTGTGTGTGTGTGAGTGTGTGTGTGTGTGTGTGTGTGTGTGTGTGTGTGTGTGTGTGAGTGTGTGTGTGTGAGTGTGTGTGTCCTTCCCACACCTCCCTGTGCGAGCAGAACCCGTGTGTGTAATTCAGTTCATGGCAGTTAAACGTGCTTCAGTGCTTGTTAGTCACGTCTCATTCGGCTCAATCGCGGTTCCGTTAGGAGAACCGCAACGGCGCTTTTGCTTT
>JAFMOC010000148.1:835000-842500 GCA_019802505.1 Corydoras sp. C115 | reverse complement strand
TCTCTCGGATGAATCCCGACGCTCAGCCTTCGGTTCGACTGCATTTCTTAAACTCTGACACAAAAGACTAATGTGAAAATAACTTTTTTTTTAATACTCTTTTATCATCCAGTTGCTATAACAACCCAGAAAGGAGGCAGTCTTGCCATTCAGTTCACTTTGTGCTGCTGAATCGATGTTGCTCTGGGTAAATTCAAGGACAAATTCCACCTCAGCCCACGGCATCAATAGAAACGCCGCACAAAGAAGTGTTGCTCAAGTGCTCCTGGTATGGAGATGCGTTCGCGCCGTTTGTTAGTGAGTCATGCGGAAAGGTTTTCAGTTGAATAAGGTGGAGTGAAAGACAGTGGCACAAAGAGATGGGAGAGGGAGAGCGAGCGAGCGAGCGAGAGAGAGAGAGAGAGAGAGAGGGCGTGAGAGACGAAGTGTCTGTGAAGCTTTCAGAGAAAAGAATAAACACACAGAGGAGATGTCAAACAGAAATCTGTTGCGTAACTTTTGTTGAATTTATGACTTTGATTCAACGTAAAAAATAAAGTATTTCACTTCAAAAGGTTTTAATGAGACGGAGGTTGAATTGATGATACGTTTTGATGAGTGATGAAACTGTTACATTAACGGGGGGATGGGGGGGGGATTTTGGTGTAAACTACAGGAGGGTATGGATTCATTTGCCCTGTATCAGTTCAGGCTGCTGCTGCTGGTGGTGCTGGTGGTGTTGCTGAAACTAGTAGTGATAGTGGTGGTGGTGGTAGTGCTGGTGGTGGTGGTAGTGGTATTGTTAGTGGTAGTGCTGGTGGTGGTAGTGCTGGTGGTAGTGGTAGCGGTATTGTTAGTGGTAGTGCTGGTGGTGGTAGTGCTGGTGGTAGTGGTATTGTTAGTGGTAGTGCTGGTGGTAGTGTATTGTTAGTGGTAGTGCTGGGTGGTAGTGGTATTGTTAGTGGTAGCTGGTGGTGTGGTAGTGGTGGTATTGTTAGTGGTAGTGTTGTGTGGTGGTAGTGCTGGTGGTGGTGGTAGCGGTATTGGTTAGGTGGTGTTAGTGCTGGTGGTGGTAGTGCTGGTGGTAGTGGTAGCGGTATTGTTAGTGGTAGTGCTGGTGGTGGTAGTGCTGGTGGTAGTGGTATTGTTAGTGGTAGTGCTGGTGGTAGTGGTATTGTTAGTGGTAGTGGTGGTGGTAGTGGTATTGTTAGTGGTAGTGCTGGTGGTGGTGGTGGTGGTATTGTTAGTGGTAGTGCTGGTGGTGGTGGTGGTGGTATTGTTAGTGGTAGTGCTGGTGGTGGTGGTAGTATTGCTGGTAGTGTGGTGGTGCTGGTAGGGGTGTTGGTGGAGGTGCTGGTAGTGGTGGTGGTGGTGCAGATAGAGGTGGTGGTGGTAGTGGTGGTGGTGCAGATAGAGGTGGTGATGCTGGTCGTGGTGGTGGTGCAGATAGAGGTGGTGATGCTGGTCGTGGTGGTGGTGCACATAGAGGTGGTGATGCTGGTCGTGGTGGTGGTGCTGGTAGAGGTGGTGGTGGTGCAGATAGAGGTGGTGGTGCTGGTAGAGGTGGTGGTGGTGGTAGAGGTGGTGGTGGTGCAGATAGAGGTGGTGGTGCTGGTAGAGGTGGTGGTGGTGGTGCTGGTAGAGGTGGTGGTGGTGCAGATAGAGGTGGTGGTGCTGGTAGAGGTGGTGGTGCAGATAGAGGTGGTGCTGGTAGAGGTGGTGGTGCAGATAGAGGTGGTGGTGCTGGTAGAGGTGGTGGTGCAGATAGAGGTGGTGGTGCAGATAGAGGTGGTGGTGGTGGTGCAGATAGAGGTGGTGGTGCTGGTAGAGGTGGTGGTGCAGATAGAGGTGTTGGTGGTGGTGCAGATAGAGGTGGTGGTGCTGGTAGAGGTGGTGGTGCAGATAGAGGTGGTGCTGGTAGTGGTGATGGTGCTGGTAGTGGTGGTGGTGGTGGTAGAGGTGGTGGTGCAGATAGAGGTGGTGCTGGTAGAGGTGGTGGTGCTGGTAGAGGTGGTGGTGGTGGTAGTGGTGATGGTGCTGGTAGTGGTGGTGGAGCTGGTAGTGGTGGTGGTGGTGGTGCTGCTGGTAGAGGTGGTGGTGCAGATAGAGGTGGTGCTGGTAGTGGTGATGGTGCTGGTAGAGGTGGTGGTGCAGATAGAGGTGGTGATGGTGATGGTGGTGATGGTGCTGGTAGTGGTGGTGGTGGTGGTAGAGGTGGTGGTGCAGATAGAGGTGGTGCTGGTAGAGGTGGTGGTGCTGGTAGAGGTGGTGGTGGTGGTAGTGGTGATGGTGCTGGTAGTGGTGGTGGAGCTGGTAGTGGTGGTGGTGGTGGTGCTGCTGGTAGAGGTGGTGGTGCAGATAGAGGTGGTGCTGGTAGTGGTGATGGTGCTGGTAGAGGTGGTGGTGCAGATAGAGGTGGTGATGGTGATGGTGGTGATGGTGCTGGTAGTGGTGGTGGTGGTGGTAGAGGTGGTGGTGCAGATAGAGGTGGTGCTGGTAGAGGTGGTGGTGCTGGTAGAGGTGGTGGTGGTGGTAGTGGTGATGGTGCTGGTAGTGGTGGTGGAGCTGGTAGTGGTGGTGGTGGTGGTGGTGCTGCTGGTAGAGGTGGTGGTGCAGATAGAGGTGGTGCTGGTAGTGGTGATGGTGCTGGTAGAGGTGGTGGTGCAGATAGAGGTGGTGCTGGTAGTGGTGATGGTGCTGGTAGTGGTGGTGGTGGTGGTAGAGGTGGTGGTGCAGATAGAGGTGGTGCTGGTAGAGGTGGTGGTGCTGGTAGAGGTGGTGGTGGTGGTAGTGGTGATGGTGCTGGTAGTGGTGGTGGAGCTGGTAGTGGTGGTGGTGGTGGTGGTGCTGGTAGAGGTGGTGGTGCAGATAGAGGTGGTGCTGGTAGTGGTGATGGTGCTGGTAGAGGTGGTGGTGCAGATAGAGGTGGTGATGGTGATGGTGGTGATGGTGCTGGTAGTGGTGGTGGTGGTGGTAGAGGTGGTGGTGCAGATAGAGGTGGTGCTGGTAGAGGTGGTGGTGCTGGTAGAGGTGGTGGTGGTGGTAGTGGTGATGGTGCTGGTAGTGGTGGTGGAGCTGGTAGTGGTGGTGGTGGTGGTGCTGCTGGTAGAGGTGGTGGTGCAGATAGAGGTGGTGCTGGTAGAGGTGGTGGTGCTGGTAGTGGTGATGGTGCTGGTAGAGGTGGTGGTGCAGATAGAGGTGGTGATGGTGATGGTGGTGATGGTGCTGGTAGTGGTGGTGGAGCAGATAGTGGTGCTGACTTTAACATTAAAGGAACCCTACGTCACTCACCGTCCGTGACCTCCAGCTGAGCTTTGGCCAGGATGCTTCCCGCCACGGTCAGCGCCTGGCAGATGTAGTAGCCGGCATCTGCGCGCTGCACGCCCGTGATGGTCAGATCTCCACCGGGTGACACCGAGAAACGGCTGCTGGGCTGCTGGGGCTGGTTTGGAAACATCAGGTTCTAAAGGGAACAGTGAGAAAGAGCGCGGAACCGTAAGATAAAAGAGTATACACACAGAGGTATATTCAGCCAGAGTACTCAGTGGAACCGGGAATCAAACCGGAGAGCTTCAGGTCGCAATGCTGGCTTCTGAACCACAAGTGTACGACTGTCCGTAGAACCTCCACTTCCAATAATAATAATAATAATAATAATAATAATAACAATAATAATAATAATAATAATAATAATAATAATAATAGTAATAATAATAATAATAATAATAATAATAACAATAATAATAATAATAATAATAATAATAATAATAATAATAACAATATTAGTAATAATAATAATAATAATAATAATAATAATAATAATAATAATAACAATAATAATAATAATAATAATAATAGTAATAATAATAATAATAATAATAATAGTAATAATAATAATAATAATAATAATAATAATAGCATGTTCTCCTCTCAGTGCTGGGGATCCAGGTTTGAATCCCAAACTGTTCTCCCCATGTCCATGTGGGTTTCCTCCAGGTTCTCTGGTTTCTTTCCACAGTCCAAAAACATGGATTCAAGGTGAATTGGCTGCTCCTAATTGCCCCTATATATTTATATATATATATATATAGGCTTGACAACGTACCCAAATCACCAGAGATTATGTCATAATCTATTTACCTCTATAAAAACTCTTGATCGTAAATGTCACGATATCTGATGTCATTAGTAAATTAATTAGTAAATTGATCAGTAAATTAATTAGTAAACTGATGAGTGAACCCTCCCTGAATTTCCCGTATGATCGGCCACCTCAGAAGCATCAGCTGCTTTGGGAGTGTAACAGTCCACCGCCATAAAACCAAACGAAAGCCGACACCAGATCATTCGCTGTGCCGCAGTAACACCGCGGCGTGACCTTGTTTGCGCAGCGCCACCACGGTGGTCGTTCTGACTGGAATTTGCTCAACAGGAAGGAACGGCGTCGCTGATTCGGCGCCTCTCCACCGTTTAGGCTTTTTATTAATTAACAGGATAACGTGCGGCTTTTGCTAATGGCCACCGGTGAGCGGGCAAACGGCCAGAGCTCGTTCTATCCCCGACACTGTGCCGGGGCTTATCCCATCACCTCCATCATCTGCTATTTCTTTCATTCTTTCCTTAAAGCAACCTGGATGAAAAACATTAACCGAATTCAATTAGACTTAATGACTTTAATGCGGTAAATTATGAGTGTGTGTGTGTGTGTGTGTGTGTGTGTATGTGTGTGTGTGTGTGTGTTCTTGTTAATTATCCAGTGCAGTCAGATCATATGATAGATGTCCATGCCATTATCATCGAGAGTGACTGAAAAGGTTCTCTCTGCACTAATTACTTAATTATTTCACATCTTATTTAAGTGAACACTCTGCTCATGCACACAACACGTTATACGAGCTCACATCGCTGTCCATTGAACCTGAATATTAATTGGACTGGCGGTCCTGCAGGACGCCCCCTAATGGACTTACATATAGTTTTTCCATTTGTTAAATATCTGGACATGGCTGTCCTACACTGTTGTTGCTGAGTCTTCGTCCTCAAAAGGTTTCTTCCTTAAATAACAACATAACGGGGAGTTTTGTCTTGCCGCTGTCTCTTCAGCTTGCTTTTTGGGGGTTTAAAGGCTTTTCATTCTGTAAAGCTGCTTCGTGACGATGTTCTGTTGTAAAAGGCGTTTTAGAAATAAATGACTTAAACTTGAACCTATTACCAAAAAAAAGCCTGAACAGGTATAATTATCAAATTTGGTTTATACGAGGGGCGGCACGGTGGCTTAGTGGTTTAGCATGTTCTCCTCTCAGCGCTAGGGATCTTCGGTTCGAATCCCCATCTAGGTGGAGTGTCCATGTTCTCCCCGTGTCTGTGTGGGTTTCCTCCGGGTTCTCCGGTTTCCTCCCACAGTCCAAAAACATGTATCAAGTCAATTGAGTTCTCCAAATTGCCCCATATAGAGTGTGTCTGTGTGAGTGAGTGTGTGCCCAGCGATGGAATGTGCGCTCTGTCCTGGGTGTATCTGCCCAGCGCCCGAAACGTTCTCCTCTGGATGGGGATGAGGAACCCCCCCTGCGACCCTAATAGAGGATAAAGCGGCAGATAACGGATGGATGGGTTTATACGAGACGTCTGAGGTCTGATTTTTAAAACCTTTAGGACCCGTCATCAGGCGTGCTGTTAATGACGTCCTCAATCAAGCTGCTGGGTGTGCGGTTGACATCGCACTGGGCAGGACGTTGAGCGACGGTGATGGTGGTTACACCAACCTCACGGTGTCCTACCGTGTGAACGTTCTACTGTCGTGCAACCGCAGAACCTGTAAGTGGCTGTGAGTGACCACGCCCATTTGGACTCACCTGACTTCCTTCCTTCTGCCAGAATACGGCAGGCTGAGGGTTGCCCTTGGTCTCACAGGGAAAGGTGGCGGCGCGCCCCTGAGCCACGATCTGGTCCCGCGGCCGGATCACGAACTGGGGTGGAGCTGGGGGGGAGGGAGATCAAAGGACAGAGGGTTAGAAGGCTGCGATCGGTCATGGTGAGACAGCGAGTGTCCAGCTGTGAGATTCCATGCACCTTCATCCAGACAAGTGTTTCTTAAAGAAGAAACAGAGGATGAGGAGTGTGCAACCACCTGAAACCATTCATCCAGCAGCAAGCGCTCCGTCTGAATGAATGACACTGTGTGTGTGTGTGTGCGTGTGTGTGTGTGTGACATCAGGAAGGTTCAGCCATACCATTCCATACACACACAAAGCAGGGGGGGGTGTGCATTAACCATGCCTTGAAAACCGCCTTCAGGTTTACAGATTATTACAGTATTAAAACGGGTCGTTCCCTCTTTAAATCTGATTGGCTGAGCCGCTCGTCCAGCCGTGACATCATAAACAATAACACACACCTCTGAGTGCTTCACACTCGTATCAATGTGTGATATACAATACATTATTTTCAATCATTAAATACAGATTAATAGAAACACAGCTGTTACAGCTGTTTTTTTATAGTGTTCTGTAATTTGGCCACTAGATGGCAGTTGTTAGGCTTTTTTTTTTTTTTTTACTCAGTGATTAAACTGGACTAGATTACGTCGCCGAAGACCAGATTATACAATTTTGATTACGATTAAAGCAATTTATAAATCAAACCTTGTTTTTTTTATCACAGTGTGTTTGTAAGAGTTTTATTAAAGCAATAAGACACTCGAGGTTGTGTATTATTGTGAATAAATCACGAAATAAATGGTGTAACTGAACTCTACACTACACAACGGGACCAACAACACCTCTTTATGTGACTTATTCACAAAAATACAGAACGTCAAGTGCGTTATTGCTTTAATCTACCACCTAATATACTATACCACTAAATTATTAAATAATTATTCTCCTTTCACTTATCATATAGATGGACTTTGTTGTTCTATAATTATTCCAGACTGTAGTCCATCTGTGTTCTTTGTTGTTGGTTCTCTGTTCTCTATTGGTCAGATGTAATTTGGGTGGTGGATTGTTTATGGTCAGTTCTGCAGTGACACATGTTCTGCATGTGGTGAGGGGGGTTAGTGCAGCAGTGCTGCTGTAGTTTCATTTAAACACCTCAGTGACACTGCTGGGATAGGAATAATGCACCCACCCAATAACCCCTGCTCTGTGGTGGTACTATTGGGGTTCTGACCATTAGAACAGAGAACACAGTATGTCCTGTAGAACACACAGATGGACCACAGTCTGGAACTGGAGAACTGGTATTGAAAGTCCATCTTTACAGGACAATAAGTGCAGCATAAAAGGGGTTCTGTCCAAACTTTTGACTGGAACCCCCTCCCCCCTAAAACAGCGCGAGTGCACCGTCAGCGTTACACACTCCCTTCAGAACCCTTTTGAGTGCAACGCGGCGCAGCTGTCACACTAATGAGAAGGTCAGCGTGTCAGAAAAACTTGCTTTTCTCCTCGTTTCCCTTCAAAGGCAGGAAACGGTGCCGGAGGAGAGATAAACTCCTCTCCCGGTCCCGTCCTCCTCCCCCGG
>JAFMOC010000148.1:805000-827500 GCA_019802505.1 Corydoras sp. C115 | reverse complement strand
GAGGGATGAATGGAGGGTGTGTGCTGTGTTCTATCTGACAGCTAGGCGACGGCAGCCTGTCATTTAAAGAACAAAAACCGGAAGGAAAAGAGAAAATGTTTGTCTAGTAAAAGGCTACTGCAAACTTCACGACGCATGCAGCTCGCAAATAAATGCGCGCACCGCCCGCTGCTTCACTTCACACTTTATAAACAAAAACAACAACATATGCTAACAATGAGAGGAGCGGAGCGAGGACATCAGTCATTCCCTCATCGTAAATCACAGCGCGGGGATTCGCCTCCGTCAGCTCGAACCGCTCGAGAGCAGAGAACGGAGGAGACGTCGAGCAGATTTGAGGAGACGGCCGGAGTGTTAAAAGCGTAATTAAGCGGCGAAAGACAAAGACGTGTCCTCACACATTCTACAGAGACATCAGCAGTCATCGAGATGTCAGAGGAACCACACCCCCCACTCACTCACTCACTCACTCACTTACCCACTCACTCACCCACTCACCCAGTCACTCACCCAGTCACTCACCCACTCACTCACCCACTCACTCACCCACTCACTCACTCACCCACCCACTCACTCACTTACTCACCTACTCACTCACCCACTCACTCACTCACCTACTCACCTACTCACTCACTCACCCACTCACTCACCCACCCACTCACTCACCCACCCACTCACTCACCCACCCACTCACCCACTCACTCACCCACTGACCCACTCTCTCACCCACTCACCCACTGAATTTTGTTATAGGATCTCTAAGTGAAGTGAATAAACCCTGGTATAAGTTTATTCAGAACGTTAAGGACGGAGGAAGAACAGTTCACTGAGTCTGAACCCGAAAAACAAAACAAACGGAGTTCTGGATCAGGGGTCTGCCGTCTCACTGCCACGAGCCAGAACGGAAAGAACGCAAAGGTTTCCCCATGACAGCAACACGGCATGTGGAAAGGGAAAAGAGCCAGAACACACACACACACACACACACACACACACACACACACTTAACACATTAACATGCTGACATGCTGACATGCCGACACCCTTCATCTGATATTTTAAACCATAGGAATCTCTATAATGCCTCAGTCTGGTGATCCAGTGGATCCGGTGGCAGAGATCAGAACATGATTCAGTCACAAACTCAGCCTTCACACAGTCCCCCCCCCCCTCACTGAATTTATAAGAATTATCAGAATTAAACATTTAAAGTGGGGCGGCACGGTGGCTTAGTGGTTTAGCATGTTCTCCTCTCAGCACAAGGGATTACCGGTTCGAATCCATATCTGGGTGGAGTCTCCATGTTCTCCCCGTGTACGTGTGGGTTTCCTCTGGGTTCTCCGGTTTTCTCCCACAGTCCAAAAACATGGATCAAGTCAATTGAGTTCTCCAAATTGCCCCATATAGAGTGTGTCTATGTGTGTGAGTGAGTGTGTGCCCAGCGATAGATTGGCGTCCTGTCCTGGGTGTAACGTTCTCCCCTGGATGGGCATGGGGAACACCCCCCCCCCCCCCCCCCCCCCCGCAAACCCTAATATAGGATAAAGCAGAAGATAATGAATGGATGAATTAAACATTTAAAGTGTGGTTTCTGTCATAAACGTATCTCACGGTGTTGAAATCTATCTACATGAGAAGTTAAAATCTAAATAATAAAGCAATACGGTGCCAGAGGGCGTGGCATTAGGGTAAATATATCACGTGAAGAGGTGTTATTAGTCCCGATGTGTAGTGGAGTACAGTTCCACCTCTTTTCTGATTTGACATTAGACATTAGAACGAGGATATGAGCTACAGCATCCGTCTAAAGCTAGGACACGCCCCCTTCTTGCTCCTTTGTCCATCATTAACTTGTTCTTATGAGGTTCCACCAGCAGACAAATCAGAATAAAGGATCTGTTTTCTCTTCATAATGAATTGGAGTAAAAAAAAAGCATCTTCTAAAAATCTATTTTAGTTTCCACAGACCCCCCCCCCCCAGACAGACAGAGACAGACAGAGACAGACAGAAGTCTGATGGAGTCTCCCAGCTGAACGTGACTAATGAGAACAGAGTACACTCTGCATCACGTATAGAACCCTGGCAGGAACACTGACAGTACTTTTTTCTGGGGAGAGCAACCAGACCAACCGCACACTAATGTCTGAGCAGCGCGCTGAAGCCTGAGGCTCCTACACTGAGCTTTATGATTATCTGGAACCCACAGGGAGAGAACACACCAACGCTACACCGTCTGACACGAATTCAACAAAAAAAACACGCTTTTCTAACAACAGGGCGGTAAAAACACGAGTCCCTGGATGAAGCACACGAGGAGCTTTATGGTTCTTATCTCGGTGTCCAGCGTCTCTGTACTCCGCCCCTTGACCCCACAGCCGCAGAGGTTCTCATCACAGTCCCGGCTTCGTGTTCTGATTCTCAGCCTCAGTGTGTGTGTGTGTGTGTGGGGGGGGGTGTCTATATGGGATCATTCTTTGGTTAAAAGCTATTTAATAGCACATGACACAGTTGGCAGTGTTGTGCTGAGTCTCTGCTTCTGTAATGCATTTTCGTTCACTGCTCAGCGAAAACCTAACCAACTATAGACTTCCTTTATTAATATATCCATCTCATGTCAGTGAGAGAGTGTGTGTGTGTGTGTGTGTGTGTGTGTGTGTGTGTGTGTGTGTACACATTCATACGGTAGTGACTGGTTTTAAATCTGCCACAGTGCTTTTATCTCCCCGCTCATTAAATCACTTAGATTTATAGTTATTCCAACAATTAATAAATAATATTTTATTGTGACGCGAGCAAAATATAAACACTGGTCACGCCCATCCGGGTGGGGGGGGGGGTTCAGACGCTGGGCAGATACACCCAGGACAGGGTTCCAGTCCATCGCTGGGCATCAATACTAAATACAAACTTAGTCTTGATAGTTTTCCAGTTTTCTAATTAATTGCTGACATTACTGATGACAGCTGAGACACGCCCACTTATTTAGATTTAGACTGCCGACCCCAATCTGTCCAGATTAAAAGATATATAATGTTTAAAGGCTTTAAAATTACAGAACAGAACAAATAAATAAGGAATCATTTTATCTCATTATATTCAGCTTAATCCTCGGGGGTGGGTGGGGGGGGTCCCGATGCCCATCCAGGGGAAAATGTTTCGGATGTTGGGCAGATACAGCCAGGACAGGGCACACGGTCACTCACGCAGACATACTATACTATATGGGGCAATTTAGAAGCATTCAAATTACCTTGAATCCATGTTATTGGACTGTGGGAGGAAATCGGAGAACCCGGAGTACGCCCACATGGACATGGGGAGAACATGGAAACTCCACAAAGAGCGGGATTCGAACTTGGATCCCCAGCGCTGAGAGGAGAACATGATAACCACTATGCCACTGTGCAGCACCTGGTGGGGGTTCCCCGTACCCATCCAGAGTACGTTTTTGGGGTGCCGAGCAGATACACCCAGGACAGGGAATCATCACTGAACACGCACACAATCACACACACACACTCTATATGGGGCAATTTAAAGTCGCCAAGTTCCCTTGAATCCATGTTTTTTGTAAACTGGAGAACCTGCCGCAAACCCACACAGACATGGGGAGAACATTCCATCCAGCAAATTCCACCCAGATCAGGACCGGAACCTGGATTAAAGTTGTCGAAATGCAGACGACAAATACAGACGCACAATCAGCAAAGAAGACTAACATGAGGAATACAGAAGCAGGGCCGTGTGTGTGTGTGTGTGTGTGTGTGTGTGTGTGTGTGTGTGTGTGTGTGTGTAATTGCATAACCCAAAGGTCAGCTGTTTTCTCTGACTGTCAGTCAGACGGTGTGTTTGATGTCAGACGTTCAGATAAGCAGAGGAAGACTGAGGAGCGCAGATACAGACAACAAAGCACACGATGGAATTAAAAGTCACGAATAATAATAATTTTTTTTTTTTAAACGCAGGAATCGTTTGTTTTTCCTGACGAGCTCTGGTAATTCCGAACGGCGCCTTAATGATTAAATGAATAATTGGACTGCTATTGTTTCCCACTCCAAACCCAATTAACTTCCAAATGTTTTACAGAAACAAGAAAGGAAATCGCGGACGCCTCCGTTAACGTCGGACCGAGAGAGCGTTCTGTTGGAATAATTACTGCGTGCTTTCACTGATAACAGAATAATTAACGCTCATTATAGATACGGTAAATAACCGATGTACGGCGGAATTAGAACCGTGATGTCACGACGCTCACCGTCCCCGCGGAACGTCCACGTCGTCCTTCCTCCAGCGGACCGAGGGCTGAGGGTCGCCGTGCACCTGGCATCGGAACTCCACCGCCTCCTCTTCCAGGACCACCTGGTTGATGGGTCGCCGCAGGAACGTGGGACGTTCTGGAGACGAAATGAAGACGTGAGGCGTGACTGAAAACATCCCAATAACAAATAAATAACGAGAGGAGTTAAAATTCATTCATTTATTCATTATCTTCCGCTTTATCCTCTATTAGGGTCGCGTTGGGGTTCCCCATGCCCATCCAGGGGAGAACGTCTCGGGCGCTGGGCAGATAGACCCAGGACAGGGCGCCAATCTATCACTGGGCACACACTCACTCACACAGGCACTCTCTATTTGGGGCAATTTTGAGAATTCAGTTCACCTTGATCCATGTTTTTGGACTTTGGGAGGAAACCGGAGAACCCGGAGGAAACCCACGCAGACACGGGGAGAACATGGAAACTCCACCCAGATGGGGATTCGAACCGGGAATCCCTAGTGCTGAGAGGAGAACGTGCTAACCACTAAGCCACCATGCCGCCAGGAGTTAAAATAAAGATTAAAATAAAGAAGACGCTCGCTTCCCTTTTTTTTGGGAAAAATGTGGAAATAATTGATTGTGGAAAATAATGATGACGAGGATTTCATAATTAAAAATGAGAACATGAGAACATTGATTTCATCGATTTCATCGTTAAAAATGAGAACATGAACACAACACTCACCGAAAACGGTCACCTGAGCCGTCTCACTGTCGCGCTCGCCCACCATGTTGGTGCCGACACACACGTATATGCCGGCGTCACTGCGGCGTGCGTTCGAGATCATCAGTTTTCCACCTCGAATCTGAAGAACGCCAAAACATACAGAAGAGCTATCAGTCAAACGTTAGGACACACCCCCTTCTCCCTCCACTTATCATTTAGATGGACATTGTAGTTCTATAATTCCAGACTGTAGTCCATCTGTGTTCTTTGTTGTTGGTTCTCTGTTCTCTATTGGTCAGGTGTAATTTGGGTGGTGGATTGTTGATGGTCAGTTCTGCAGTGACACTGATGTGGTGGTGGGGGGGGGTTTAGTGCAGCAGTGCTGCTGTAGTTTCATTTCTCCACCTCAGTGACACTGCTGGGATAGGAATAATGCACCCACCCAATAACCCCTGCTTTGTGGGGGTACTATTGGGGTTCTGACCATTAGAACAGAGAACACAGTATGTACTGTAGAACACAAACAGATGGACTACAGAGTGGAATTTTTGAACTACAAAGTCCATCTTTACAGAAAGTGGAACTGAGAACATGGACAATAAGTGGAGCAGAAAGGAGGCGTGTCTAAACTTTTGACCGACACTGAATACTTAATACAACAGCTTGTGACATGCTGACATACTGTATGTACACAAAACAGGGGAGAACATTTCGGACACTGGGCGGCAATCCACTGCTTGGCAGATACTCACTCACACAGATACATACACTACATATAGGGGCAATTTAGACAGGGGCAATTTAGAACAGCCAATTCACGTCGAATCCATGTTTTTGAACTGTGGGAGGAAACCAGAAAACCTGGAGGAACCCACGTGGGCACGGGAGAACATGCAAACTTCACTCAGATTGGGATTTGAACCTGGATCGGCAGTGCTGAGAGAACATGCCAACCACTACACCACTGTGCCGCACACAATGAGTATTTAACTGTAACAAGAGTCTGAATACAGAAAGACTGGATGCTGGATACCTTGACCCGGTCATCCCTCTCATCGATCCGCACTTTGTCCTTTTTCCAGTAGGTGGTGGGCTCCGGATGACCGCGAGGAGGAATACATTCCAAAATGGCCGGCTCCCCCGCCGCGACCACCACGTCTGTGGGGTTCTGTCTGAAATCGTCCCGCAGCACTGAAAGATATAAAGACAGAGAGAACTCTATTAGAATGTGATGCTACACTGTACGGGGTTACAGACACGTTTTGAATAATGTTTGCAGAATTAGGGTTCGAGGAGGCGGGTCGTTACTTTCTGTGCTGCGCTTTGAAGTTTCACAAGTGAGAGGAACAGGAGCTGCAGCTAATTGGACCTAATGGGACCCCCTATAGAGACTGCAGTATAAACAGAGAGACAAGCCTCCAGCTTTGTGTTACTTATTGATGGGGTGAGTGCGCACACACACACACACACACAAACACACACACACATACACACACAAAAACACACACACACACACATACACACATTTGTTTTCATGCAACGTTGGGCCGATACATAGACTTCCATCACCACATTTACCCTCAGCTCTTAAAACATCAACCACCTAACAACTTAATGATGTACGTTGCGGCAACAAACTGATGGAGGTCAATTAAGTGTGTAAACACATTTTGGTTTCTATAGTGTAATAAATACCCGGGACCTGGTAAACACACACACACACACACACACACACACACACACACATTCATGCATTGTGTCTTTACACAGACTTCATTCATTCATTATCTTCCGCTTTATCCTCTATTAGAGTCATGGGGTGGTTCCCCATGCCCATCCAGGGGAGAACGTTTCGGGCGCTGTGCAGATACACCCAGGACAGGACGCCAATCTATCACTGGACACACACTCACTCACACAGACACACTCTATATGGGGCAATTTGGAGAACTCAATTGACTTGATCCATGTTTTTGGACTGTGGGAGGAAACCGGAGAACCCGGAGGAAACCCACGCGGACACGGGGAGAACATGGAAACTCCACCCAGATGGGGATTCGAGACGGGAATCCCTAGCGCTGAGAGGAGAACATGCTAAACCACTAAGCCACCGTGCCGCCTACGCAGACTTCATTTCATAAAGTCTTAACTATAAATAATATTTTGTAGTCAGTTACAGAGCAATCATGTCTTATTTCCTGAATTTATTTTGACCTTTGTTAATTATAATTTCAGTTTTTTTAGTTTTTGACCTGGAGGAAGGGCTGTGTTTCATTACATTGTGTTTAGTGTAGAAGTACAAAGTGCAAAACAAATGAGCAAAAACAAAAGCATTCCAGTCTATTTTCATTCATTTGGCAGTGACCAGCAGGCAGTCCTCACAATGACCCACAGTGTTATTAAAGCAGTAAAGTGCGAGAGGGCGTGGCATTACTGTGAATAAATCACGGGGTGTTAAGATAAGATAAGATAAGATAAGATAAGATAAGATAAGATAGACCTAATTCACATTCTCAGCAGCAGGTACATTAGAAGAAATGTGAAAAAGGTATTTAGTCCTTGGAAAGAAATTAAAAAATCTAGGAAAAATTTAAATAGAATTAGAAATCTGTAGGGCGACATGGCGGCTTAGTGGTTGGCATGTTCTCCTCCCAGCACTAGGGATTCCCGGTTCGAATCCCCATCTGGGTGGAGTTTCCATGTTCTCCCCGTGTCCGCGTGGGTTTCCTCCAGGTTCTCCGGTTTCCTCCCACAGTCCAAACACATGGAGTTCTCCAAATTGCCCCATATAGAGTGTGTATGTCTGTGTGAGTGAGTGTGTGTCCATTGATAGATTGATGTCCTGTCCTGGGTGTATCTGCCCAGCGCCCGAAACATTCTCCCCTGGATGGACATTGGGAACACCCCCCCCCCCCCCGCGACACTAATAGAAGATAAAGTGGAAGATAATAAATAGATGGATTGATAGAAATCTGTATGAACACGATAAATTCTAATTTTCAGTTATGTACAGACATTATGTTACACCTAAGACAAGATTATTAATCATTTTGTTTTCAATAAACGCATTTGTGAATCCAACCTAATTTTTTTTTTTATTATTGTGCGTTTGAAAGCGTTTTCTAAAAGCAATATTGTACAAATGAATAAATAACGGAAAAGGTTTAACGGCGCTCCGACACCTCGTCCCTGTGATTTATTTACGGTATTCAAGTATTCAAGTGTTTTATTTGTCATTCCACAATATAAAGTACAGTACAGTATATGTGGAACGAGACAGCGTTCCCCAGGAACATGGTGCTACATATAACAGCTACTACACAACCAATATAAAGTGCACATGTGCAAACACAAGGATCACAATAAATACAGGACGATACACAGGACAGTCAACAATAAACATTCGAGTACGGTATTGAAAGTAAACCCTGAGTTTGGTTATTGTAAATAACATTAAGTGGAGATGTAACAGTGCTGGTGTGAGCCACATGTAACGCCGCCCTCTGGTACCGTATCGCTCTGATAAAGTTTTGGGTGGGGGAGTTTGCCGCCCTGACCTCGACTCGTACAGCTGGCTGTTCAGGATGAAGCTCGGGGTCCTGCGGGTGTGATGTCTACATGCCTCGGTACAGCGCGCTTTCCTTTGTGTGTGTGTGTGTGTGTGTGTGTGTGTGTTTGTAGGAAATGCTACAGATCAAATAAAGACGGCGAGTAAAGGCAGGTGGGCTGATTAGATCCGTATCCGTGGGTCGCGCTCACCTCCCTCACCTCAGAGCAACAGAATACACAGGCGCTCAACGCATCCAGACTGAGAATATTTACCAGCCCTAAACTTTTCCATCTCATCTCCTGATCTCTTGATCTTTTTTTTTCCAGCTTCTTATCTGATGAATATTTATAGGTCTCCTCTCTCGCGTTGCGCCGCTGAGATTTAAATCCGTCTGAGGGGCTCGAGGCAAAAGCAGGGAAAAAAAAAAAAAAAGAAGAGGGAAACAAGCGTCTTCTTTATTTTAATCTCGGTTACACTCCTCTCTCCTGCAGTGCTCGTTATTTATTTGTTATTGGGATGTGTTTTGTTTTTTTTGTTTTTTTTCGGGAGACGGAGACGCCGAGCGGGCTGAATGAACTGTTCTGCATCATGGCTGGGTGTTGGGATCTGCTCACAGACGTGTGTGGAGCCGAGACGGACGCGAGGCTGGAGTGAGGGAACGGTGCCAAGCACGAGGAAAAGGACGACATATGCTGCTTTGCGCTTAGCTGTCGATTCGCGAAACACATCCTCCTCCTCCTCCTCCTCCTCCTCCTCCTCCTCGGTAAGAGCAACAGTCCAGCCGACTGAGACGGAGAGTCGGGGCTCTTATCAGGACTCCAAAAGCTTCCTCATGAGGTTTCAGAAGCAAAATAAAGAGTCATCTGATGTTTACCAAACGAATCAATATATAAATGACACCGAATCAGTAAACTAAAGACTCAGCTATGCATTACGGACAACGGAACAATTGCGATAGAGCGGTACCGGGTTGGTGCACAGAGCAAGGTTCCAGCGGGGAACCTAATTGGCCCCCGCAGAACCCCATCTCCATTCGGCTGGACATCTTTGGGATGAACTGGAATGCTGATTATGAGCAACTTCTGTGGTGTTTTATAAAAGCTCCTCTATAAGATGAAGGTGTCCATACATCAGAAGGTGTATAAATACACAAAGCAGAAGGATATGACATCATGAGTACTATCCCGGCCCTGAAGCTCACCACGGTAACTTCCAAACGATCTCCTGTTCAGGTTCTCTGTTGGGTCGAGGGCTACTGTCGAGGGCTACTCAACAGAGCAACAAGACATCACGACTACACAGCTACAGCTACACGACAACACGGCTATGTAAATACACAGCTACACAACGACTACACAGCTACAGAGCGACCACACAGCTACAGAGCTAAACAACTACTACACAGCTACAGAGCTACCTCACAGCTACAGAGCTGCACAAATACTACAAAGCTACTACAGACCTACACAACTATTACACAGCTACAGAGCTACCACACAGCTACAGAGCTACACAACAAATACACAGCTACAGAGCTACACAACTATTACACAGCTACAGAGCTACCACACAGCTACAGAGCTACACAACAAATACACAGCTACAGAGCTACACAGCCACACAACTACTACAGAGCTACAAAACTACTCCAGAGCTGCACAACTACTACAGACCTACTACAGACCTACACAACTATTACACAGCTACAGAGCTACCACACAGCTACAGAGCTACACAACTATTACACAGCTACAGAGCTACACAACTATTACACAGCTACAGAGCTACCACACAGCTACAGAGCTACACAACTATTACACAGCTACAGAGCTACACATGAGGTTTGTTGTTGAAGGCGTTGCCGTATCACAGTTCAGTTCTAATCACAGAACCTCGTTTAAAGATTTACCTTAAGATCATATACAGATTCTCAGTACCTTTTCTCATCTCAGAGAACCTCTATACTTCTCGATCGCCGCTGGTTACGAGTGTAATGTGTGTGTGTGTGTGTGTGTGTGTGTGTGTGTGTGTGTGCGCGTGTACAGAGCGCTCGAGGGCGCAGAGCCTAATGTGAAAATCTGGCACATTACATCGCGCTGAAAAATACTTCCATTTGTCTGAATGGCCTATCAATTACTTCATGCCTCGCCGCCTTACTGCCCCGACACACACCTCCTCTACATCCAATCTCGCCGCCGCCGCCACCGCCGCCACCCCTACAGAGTGTCCTCTCAACGAAAAGCCGGGAAATCTGCGCTGCACATCAGCGTCCCCATCATGCAGCCCCGCGGTGCAATGACAGCTGCACAAACATCCCCGCCATCCGGGTCCGGTCCCGAGGGCTGAGCCCCTCATCACGTACACCCCATATCTGCACCGCCACATCCTCATCCACATCCTCACCCCCCCTCCCCCCCCCCCCCCCCGTCAGCACACTCGAGCTACACAACCTGATGCAACTCCGGACCGCATCGGGGAAAGCGGCCGCTGAATAAACTCTCCGTAAATACATTCCAGTGAGAGATAAGAGGGAAGAAAAAAAAAAAAAGAAGATACGGAGCTCTGAGCGCTTTATCATCATGTTCGCTTTAGAGCTTCAGATCTTATTTATTATTTCAGAAATGTTTTGAGATTTAAAGAATAGTCGCACACTTAATATTCTGTGGGTGCTTATTTCCCTCTGAAGCTCTTCGCTTGCGGCCGTAACCGCGGCGATGGCGAACATGAGCGCGGGGCGTGTTACAGCTGACATCATTAAGTTCTCGGTGCGGGGTGGGGGTGGGGGTGCACCTGCGGAACATTCAGCTGTTGCACACCATAGGTCATGGTGAGGGGTAGTGTGTGGCAGAGCGTGTGGGGGGGGGTGGGGGTGAACATTTAAGGCACTGAAATACAGATACAACCACGACACGGCGCCAATACATCGCTGGACACACACTCACTCACACACACTATGTGGGGCAATTTAGATAAGGGCAACTAAGAGCAGGCAATTCACCGTGAATCCATGTTTTCGACCGAGGGAGGAAACCCACGCCGACATGGAGAGAGCACGGAAACTCCACCCAGATCGGATCCCCAGTGCTGGGTCGAGGGGGGGGGTGGTTGAGTGGCGGTCCGCTTACCCTGCCCCATACCCATCAAAGGGGAGAATGCTCTGGGGGGCGGGGTAGATAAACCCAGGACAGGACGCCAATCCAAAACGCACTCACTGACACAGACACACATACTATATAGGGGTAATTTAGATGAGGCAATTTAGAGCCGCATATTCACCTTGAATGCATGTTTTTGGACTGTGGGAGGAAACCGGCGAACCGGGAGAAAACCCACACAGCCTCGAGAACATGGAAACTTGGAACCAAACCCGATTGGGATTGGAACCGGAGAGGCAGACGTGATTACCACACAATTGCCACCCCTTCTCCAAATACAGGTGCTTGATTCTTTACACCTGGGGCAACGGGGCTGATACTTTAGCCCACGTTATGTCTATCATTTACACCAAAGGATTTAACTGCTGCTCATTGAAGTATTTCAGCCAGAAACACACACACACACACACACACACACACACACACGCACACACACACACACACACACACACACACACACACACACACGCACACACACACACACCACTTATAACGAGCTTTAAACATCCCAAATTTCTTAAGGAGAAAGCCCTGTTTAATTGCGAGGGCCGCTTCATTAAGGAGCTTCACTGAAGGCGAGCGGCGCGCGGCGTGCGTTTATTATGCAAATTTATGCAGATTTCAGTCACAATTAAGTCATTGGAAAGCCATGGTTCTCTCTGTCGTCCTTCCCTTTCGTCTCCTCTGTTCTCCGTCCTTATGCGTCTCCTTGCGTTTCGCCGCTATCACAGTAATGAGTCCATTACGTCTCCGAGTGCGTCTTAACGAGTCGGTAACTTACATTTTAATGAGCTATACATTACCATAACGGCAGGATCGGGATAAATCGAATTTGGGCGATGCATCTTAGCGACGGCGGCGCAAAGACGGAGCTTCATTACGAGTTAATTACGCCGTGTTCTGAGATGCTCATAGGCACTGAGCTTCTCCGGTTCAAGGTCCAACTGAAGGCGCAGCGTGGGGCGGGCGCTGATTTCGGAGGATCTCGTTAAACCAACAAAAGGCCACCGGGTTCCAAACGCAGGTGTCTGCCTCATTATTATCTGACTTTACGTAAATCATCAGCTCTGTTTTAGTCTAATTGACGAGGTACTGAACACAGAGCCGACGTGTCGCCGTGGCGACGTTTGTGCTTTTCGTGGACGGAGCCGCTGAAGGGGAACCGATGATACGGTTATGTTTAATTTATACTTAACAGACCTTGTGGTTAAGGACCCAGTCTTGTGACCTGAGGGTCCCCGGTTCGATTCCCGGTCCCACCAAGCACTTTGGCTGAAGTGCCCTTGGGCAAGGCACCCGAGTCTAATTGCCCCCCTGGGCGGCGTGTACAGGGCTGCCCACTGCTCCTCAGTGAGTGTGATTCACTGTATGGATGGGTTTGCTGTTAATCAGTACAGTATCGGTCAAAAAGTTGGACACGCCCCCTTTCTGCTCCATGTTAAGATGGACTTTGTAGTTCTACAATTCCAGACTGTAGTCCATCTGTTTGTGTTCTACAGTACATACTGTGTACGTCCCTTTTGGTCAGGTATTATTTGTATTATTTGGTTGGCGCATTAGGGCGGCACG
Source organism: Corydoras sp. C115 (assembly GCA_019802505.1). NCBI lineage: Eukaryota > Metazoa > Chordata > Actinopteri > Siluriformes > Callichthyidae > Corydoras > Corydoras sp. C115. The sequence goes on along the minus strand of JAFMOC010000148.1, from coordinate 814,240 downwards.
GTGGCTTAGTGGTTTAGCATGTTCTCCTCTCAGTGCTAGGGATTCCCGGTTCGAATCCCCATCTGGGTGGAGTTTCCATGTCCTCCCCTTGTCCGCGTGGGTTTCCTCCAGGTTCCTCCCACAGTCCAAAAACATGGATCAAGTCAATTGAGTTCTCCAAATTGCCCCATATAGAGTGTGTACAGTATGTCTGTGTAAGTGAGTGTGTGCCCAGTGATAGATTGGCGTCCTGTCCTGGGTCTATCTGCCCAGCGCCCGAAACGTTCTCCCCTGGATGGGCATGGGGAACCCCACCGCGACCCTAATATAGGATAAAGCGGAAGATAATGGATGGATGGATGGTTGGCGCATTATTCCTATCCCAGCACTGCTGCACTAAAACCCCCTCACCGCATCAGTGTCACTGCAGAACTGACAATAAACAATCCACCACCCAAATTAGACCTGTACTGTGATGCTCCTGACCAATAGAGAACAGAGAACCAACAGGGGACGAACAACAACAAAGAACACAGGAGCATATTTTGGTGCATTAACTCAGTGTAATTGGGTTCTACGTGGTTCCACCGTGGCGTCTGATCAGTCCAGCATTTCATATCTGAACCTTCAAAGGCGCGAGGTGAAGGAACCAGATGGGACGGCCGTAAGAATACAGGACGCGCTTCTCATCTAATCAAAGCTCTGCAGGTGTGCCAAGTCCAACCTCCCGGCAGCCTGGCGGTGGGTTCTGATCCGGGTTCTGATCCAGGGTCTGATCTCGTTTAATGAACACGAATCGGGGCCGAGTCCTCCGCAGCCGAATGCGCATCGCATCGTGCTCCTACACGTTCTGCCTACACATCTGCTTTCATCCCCTGCATTTACAATCAAACGAACTTCCGGCGGCTCGACGGAGAGCCGAGGCGGAACCCGGGACGGAACCCGGGAAGATCAAAGCCGGCGGCGGCGCGATCAGGTGCGAGATCTTCGTTTTGATTCAGCCGGAAAAAGGGAAAAGGGGATGCAACAGGGTCCGCCGCTTAAACCCGCCGCCTTTTTGATATTAGTTTAATAATTAATTTGTCAAGGTGTGAGTGACGTGCGGGCCCCCGGAGAACACGGGGCCGTTTGCCAGGATCCAGGTTTTAATTTAATGATGCTAAATTCCGGATGCTGACGCCACGGGACGCTGTGTTATCAGAGCAAAGCAGCTGTCAACAGCGTTTCATCTGCTCGCTTTACGGCGGCTCAACGAGAAACGGACACTTAGGGGAGGGGCGGGATTAAAATTTAATTTAATCTCATGTAGCAAATCACAGCAGCTCATTAAGTGCAGCGTGCGGGCAAAAGTATTGGGACACACTATACATCATTATTAATACCACGTTCTCCTCTCAGCGCTGGGGATCCAGGTTTGAATTCCCTGGAATTGAATTGAATTTGCATCTTCTCCCCATATCTGTGTGGATTTCCTCCGGGTTCTCCGGTTTCCTCCCACAGTCAAAAAAACATGGATTCAAGGTGAATTGGCTGCTTCAAATTGTCCCTATATAGTGTGTGTGTATGTGTGTGCCCAACGTTCTCCCCTGTAAGGGCATGGGGAACACCCCCCAGCATTGTAGAAACAGTTTGGGGAAGGCCCTGCGCAGAGCAAAGAGCATAAAGTTGGATGGGTTTGGGGTGGAAGAATTTGACTGGTTCCCACAAAGCCCTGTCCCCAACCCCTTCCAAACCTTTTGGAACAAACAAAAACGAAGACTGCAAGCCAGACCCTCTCACCCAACATCAGTGTCTGACCCCATACACACTTTCCTTAGTAACATTCAATACACACTCCAAAATCCTGTAGAAAGCCTTAATAGAAACGTGGAAGCTGTTATAGATGTGAAAGGGGGTGGGTACTGCATGTCCCAAAGTGTTAGTCCACATGGTCCATACTGTATGTAGCCTTAACACCATTAATAAACAATGTAATAAAACCCAGATTGGTTAAGCCAGGCTTGAACGAGCCTGAAAATAAAATACATTCAAGAGAACAGTTTAAAGCAAAGGCGCTTGTTTACGAGATGTATAGAGACACGGACGAATAATGAGGCTTGAAATGATCATTCCGGGAGTTAATATGATTTTTATAATTATAAACTTCTATTTTCATGGCTGTCTCTTCCTCACTGCCAACATCCAGAAGCCTGCAACCCCCCCCCCCCCCCCCCCCCCCCCCCGGCTGCCCTGACGCAGGATGTTTTGGTCATATGCACTGAAGCGGAAGTGATGTGTGATGACACCGGCCCTGCTGGGTGTCACCGCGGCCGGCTCCGGCAGGAGACGGTGTGAAGACGCTCTCGCTCGCTCCATCATTCTCACACAGCATGGCGGCGCGAGATAAGCGGGAGATGAGCCCAGTTAGTCCTTATCGCCTGCTTTTCGCCGCTCTGTAAATGCTGCACTCCATCCTCACGCGCAGAGCGCCACTCGTCCATCACGCTGACCCGTGGGCTCGGCTCGGAACACACCCCGTCGCCTTCACTTTGGAGATGCTTCCCAGACACGGGCGAGCGAGCGCACACCGTAGAGAGAGAGAACGAGAGGCGGAGAGAGTGGATTTCGGCTTTTTTTGGGAGTGAATTTGTATATGTAGCAATTGGCGGAGGGAACATGATGCTGCACTCTGCGAGCCGTGACATTGCGAGGGTGACCTCTGGGGGGGGTACAGTAAGACAAGCCTCAGTGCACAGCTCTGCCCCGGAGACTGACGCGCCGCTCGATAGCACTTATACATCAAACACACACACACACACACACACACACACACACACACACACACACACATCTAATGCAATGCTAACTGGACTAGATTAAATTCTGTGTGGAGATGCCCCAGCTCAGTGCCAACCATTGTTTAATTAAACTCTCAGCTGGAAACGATGCTTTAATGAACAGTTGTAGCAGGTGTGTGTGTGTGTGTGTGTGTGTGTGTGTTGTGTGTGTGTGTGTGTAGCTATGATGCATAGTGTGAAACATAAAATTAAACATTAATAAATCACACTGCACACAGACAGATACTCCAGGATATACAGCAATAAGGAAGGCTATAAGCTGCCCCCATGTGGCAATAGTGGGAGCTGTGGCAGGGGGCCGTCCAGTTTGGACATAAAAGTCCAAAAGTCCTTTTAACCCCATCAAACACCTTCAAATCTGTACTTCGCTTGATCGTGCCGGCAGACGTGCTTTGATTTTGGCGGATTGCTATTTAAACGGCGCAGTGCGACCGATTGCGTGTAAATTAATATGTTTTAGTGTTTTAAGCCAAAATAACGTTAAACTGAACCTGATGTATGAATTAATGTCGCTTCATTAGATGGTTTATCTGCAGAGCAACGAAATAAAAAAGATTATGTGATGAAAACGAGCTGTCGGCAGCAAAACCGGCCTTTTATCGCTTCTATTAAAATAAACCGGCTATTGTTAAAGAGATAAAAAGGTGGAAACGGTATTGATCCTGAAGGTGTAATGATCTGAGGTCATGAATTTTAAGCAGCACGGGAGATGCAGATGCTACAGAACGTGCATTCTCATTTGAAGCACGCTGAGAAATAAAGAAATATACATTCGTTACACAAAGTCTGTAACAACAATATTCATCCGTGTGTCGGGTTCGAGACTCAAGGCTTGAGATTCAGACCGTCCCTAAGGAATTCTGTTTTGGAACACACCTTTATAGAGCGGAAGTCTAATGTTTACTAGACATCTGAGACCCAAGTTAAAACTTTTTTTGGCCGGAATGAACGATGCCCCGCGTGGAAGAGGAAAGAAAATGAGACTTCATGATTCACAGCAGGGAAGGCATTTTAGGAATTAGATCTCTAGATACCGTGTAGAGACGGAATCGTATTTAATTCAGATATTTAAAATGTACAAAAAATAGCGGGATAATCCCCTACAGGTCAAATTGGGTGGGTAGGACAAGGCAGGGAGGCGTGACCCTCTTTTGATTGATTACTTTCAGCCTTTATAGCCAAGATTTGAATGTAAATGTAAAGATTTTTTTATTTTTATTTTTAAATCTGTGTCTCATCATACAACTACATGTCGTCCACATCTACACACCAACACTGCGGCAGTGCTTTGCTACCAAGTGTCAGCACCTTCAGAAAGTCAGTAGAGGTCGCTGTTGCAACTTGCTAAGCAAGTGCGGGACCATGTCAGAGGGGCCACCCGAGGGGCCCCGACGCTTTCACATTTTATTCTGTAATTGCACTTCAAAAGCAGGACGAATCAGTGCAGCAGTCAGAGTCAGGTCCTGAACTGAGAGAATGGAACCAACATGAGAACCAGAGGGATGGAGATGAAGGACGACAGACAGAATGAGAAATGAAAAGAAGGTGAACAGAGGGGAGCGTTGAGCGTGAGTGAGAGAGAGGGAGAGAGAGATAAGAGAGATGAGAGAGAGAGAGAGAGAGAGAGAGAGAGAGAGAGAGAGATGAGAGCTGGCGAGAAAGTGATGCAAGAAAGAGGAGAACGTCAGAGAGGGGAGAGGAAGCAATGAAAGGGGAGCTAACAGAGGTGGTGTTGAAGCTGCGCTCATGCAGACATTAAAAATGATTTATTGATGGCTTTATGGATCCTAACAGGCGAGGAAGAGCAAAAATTAAACCTGATACGCAGATGAACTTTCTGGCAGGCTGAACCATGCAGAGATGGAAAGTGATCCTGCTTTTCCTCTGTGTGTGTGTGTGTGTGTGTGTGTGTGTGTGTGTGTGTATGCATGATAAAAGATGAAAGAGTAGGAAAATCGAATGTGATATGTGAATATCGTATGCATTCATTTGTATGCATTTCAATACAGTGGATTAGAGAGAGAGAGAGAGAGAGAGAGAGAGAGAGAGAGAGAGAGAGAGAGAGAGAGAGATAAAGAGAGTATAAGGGAGGGGTAGAGAGAGAGAGAGAGAGAGAGAGAGAGAGAGAGAGATAAAGAGAGTATAAGGGAGGGGTAGAGAGAGAGAGAGAGAGAGAGAGAGAGAGAGATGCAGAAAAACTGAGAGAAAGAGAATTTTTTAAATATTTGTAATGTCTTTATCGTAATTGTTTATAAATTATGTAAATTTCTGTAGCTTTGGGCGATACAAATGTAAAGTTTGTCATGCTAATAAAGCTTCCAAAAAAATTTAAACTGAGAGACTGAGAGAGAGGAAACACTGAGCTTCAGAGAAACTAAGAACGAGATAATAATACAAATAAATTCAGTGCCTCTGCCTGCTCAGCATCTCTTTTACACACACACACACACACACACACACACACACACACACACACACACACACACACATATATATATATATACACACACACACACACACACACACAAATGTTACACAAGTCACTAAATACAAGTCTAAGTAAAGTTAAAACCTTTTTTTTTCTTTGTTTAAATTCTATGTATGATTTTATTTAACAAAAAAAACTATTTATTGTTATTCTTGAGCGTTTTAAACATTTTCAGACACACAGCAAACAGACTGATAGGTTTGGTTTGTGAAGTGAACAGTCCATTAAAGTTTAAAGACAGGAGAAACAGAAGTGTATATTATTCATTCATTCATTATCTTCCGCATTATACTCCATTAGGGTCGCGGTGGGGTTCCCCATGCCCATCCAGGGGAGAACGTCTCGGGCGCTGGGCAGATACACCCAGGACAGGGCGCCAATCCAATGCTGGGCACACACTCACTCACACAGACACACTCTATATGGGGCAATTTTTAGAATTCAATTGACTTGATCCATGTTTTTGGACTGTGGGAGGAAACCAGAGAACCCGGAGGAAACCCACGCAGACACGGGGAGAACATGGAAACTCCACCCAGATGGGGATTCGAACCGGGAATCCCTAGCGCTGAGAGGATAACATGCTAACCACTAAGCCACCGTGATGCCACATATATATATATATATATATATATATATATATATATATATATATATATATATATATATATACACATACACAAATGGTACACAAGTCACTAAATACAAGTCTAAGTCAAGTTAAAACCTTTTTTTTTTCTTTGTTTAAATTCTAAGTATGATTTTATTTAACAAAAAAAAACTATTTATTGTTACTCTTGAGCGCTTTAAACATTTTCAGACACACAGCAAACAGACTGATATGTTTGGTTTGTGAAGTGAACAGTCCATTAAAGTTTAAAGACAGGAGAAACAGAAGTGTATATTATATTATATTATATTATATTATATTATATTATATTATATTATATTATATTATTATATAGTATAATAATCTGTAATAATGTCGTTGAATAGTTCAGTATAAACCTCACTAACCTTCGGGGGCATTGTTTTCAGAAGTTTTCAGCCTGCCGTGTTTTTATTTGTTTCCACGTCGCTGCGGACCGGGGGGGGGGGGTATCTCGGGGGGCGGTATCTCGTGGGGGGTTTATCTCCGGGGGGGGGGTATCTCGTGGGGGGGGGGGGGGTTAATGTTATTAAACCCGTCGCCTCAGTTCGAACCTCGACGCCTCCGTCTGTTAACTTGAAGCGGCACCGTTTCATTTCGATGACACGGCGAGAAACAGGCCGCGTCCCAAATCAAACGAATAAAAGTTCGCACTTTTAACAGAAACGATGACGTTTACAGAAACGATGACGTTTACAGAAACGATGACGTTTCCAGAAACGATCAAATTTACAAACATACGAAACTTATTCGCGAACTTTTCACACAGCGCCTGAACCGCTGACTCACTCTGACGTCAACGAGTCACTCAGGAGGAGTGCGAGTCGAATCCGGAGTCATTAGTCTTTTACTAGGTGACATTAAGTCGAAATAGTGACAAAAGTGCAGCCATCTCTGACACACACACACACACACACACACACACACACACACACACACACACCCCATCTAATCTGAATATGTTCCCCTTAATACTCTACTATGGTCACCATTAAAGGGAAGGGTTCCCCATGCCCATCCAAGGGAGAACGTTTTGGGCGCTGGGCAGATACACCCAGGACAGGACGCCAATCTATCGCTGGGCACACACTCACTCACACAGACACACTCTATATGGGGCAATTTGGAGAATTCAATTGGTTTGATGCATGTTGTTGGACTGTGGGAGGAAACCGGAGAACCCGGAGGAAACCCACGCGGACACGGGGAGAACATGCAAACTCCACCCAGATTGGGATTCGAATCTGGAATCCCTAGCGCTGAGAGGAGAACATGCTAGACCACTAAGCCACCGTGCCGCCCAATTTAGAGTATTCTATTTATCTAATTTTGGACCCATTAAAAAGCCCATGCAGACACGGGGAGAACATGGACACTCCGCCCAAATTTGGATTTGAACCCGTCACCCCTCAACTCGTCATGTGATCTCGTCATCCTCAATGCTATACTAGGGTCACCATCCGTGGGAAAGATTCCCCATGCCCATCCAGGGGAGAACATTTTGGGCGCTGGGCAGATACACCCAGGACAGGACGTCTATCTAATGCTGGACACACGGTCAGTTGCACAGACAAACACACACACACACACACACTATAGGGGCAATTTAGAGCAGCCAATTCACCTTAAATCCTTTTTTTTTTAACTAGAGACTAAAGAAGCTGGAAAAAAATCCACGCAGCAAAGCACCCCTACCCTACACACACACACACACACACACACACACACACACACACACACACACACACAAACACACAATCTATATTAAATGTCTTGTTATTGAGATATTTAAATGAATCATTATTTAATTGATGAATATTTGAACAGATTATAAATCTGTGAATTGTTGACGTAAAGCTCTAAAAGTCTACAGTGGTAAATATCGAAATGAGTATGAAGTCCCCGCCCGTTCTCCCCGCTGCGTCTCAATCCACTCGTCCTCTGGTTCTCGTCTGTGAGAACCACATTGGACAGTTATAACGTCCTACTTTTCCGATCCACGTCGAGTTGCACCGCCGGTTACGCTGCAATCCAATTCCCGCAGAATAAATTACAGACCGGCAGAAAATAATTCTGTTTACACGCAGTGTAATCACCTTACTGCGTACAGAGAGGTGGCCCTGCACTCCGTCCCATGATTGGACCAGACATCACCAGACTGATGGACTGAAGACAGACAGGTAAAGAGACACTCTCTCTCTCTCTCTCTCTCGCTCTCTCTCGTTCTCTCATCCACTGACCAGCCGTACCATTAAAACCACCAGATCGACCCACCATCGTTATAGAAAGTACATTATACAGACCACCTGATTCTCTGTGTAATCTATTACCCCCTCCACCCCCCCCCACACCCCATTAGGCTTTTATTTTGTGGTTGTGTAAATTTTCCCACTTTAACCCGTGTTGGCTTCGACTAAGACCCACGCTGACACACCACCACCATGTGACGTGCCATGTATGATCCACCACCCAAACCACACAGCAGGGAACCTGACTGCTGATAAACAGAGACGCAGCCGGCAGAAATCCACAGTATAACCAACAAAACTGCCGGGTTCAAACCCCAGGTTTACAGTCTGGAGTTTGCATGTTCTCCCCAGGTCTCGGACGGCTTTCCGTGGGAGCTCCGATTTTAGACTGCTGCACAGTACGAGTGTGCGCTCCGCGACGGACAGGCCTGGGATTTCATCCACCCTCCACTCAGTGAGTGACGACACACCGCTGAGCAGAAGACCATAATTAATAAATAAATAAATAAATAAATAAATATTCAGTCCTGACATCACCTTAGACGGCACAGTGGTTTAGTGGTTGGCATGTTCTCCTCACAGCACTAGGGTTTCACGGTTCGAATCCCAATCTGGGTGGAGTTTCCATGTTCTCCCCGTGTCCGCGTGGGTTTCCTCCGGGTTCTCCGGTTTCCTCCCACAGTCCAAAAACATGGATCAAGTCAATTGGGTTCTCCAAATTGCCCCATATAGAGTGTGTGAGTGAGTGAGTGTGTGCCCAGCGATAGATTGGCGCCCTGTCCTGGGTCTATCTGCCCAGCGCCCGAGGCGTTCTCCCCTGGATGGGCATGGGGAACCCCCCCACGACCCTAATATATAGGATAAAGCGGAAGATAATGGATGAATGGATGGATGGACATCACTTTAACTCCGCCCTGCCATGCAAAGCAGGACCTCGGACAAGAACAGAACAGACTCATACTTTCCTCGAACCACCAACGGGCCTCGACGCGATGTAGGTGTACCGTAATGTGAGATGTGGATGAATTTAAAGAGATA
>JAFMOC010000148.1:792500-802500 GCA_019802505.1 Corydoras sp. C115 | reverse complement strand
CTGACACCCTGCACCATTAGTATTCTCCGCGGGGGCAGCCACGGAGGCAGGTAATTGTGACATGTTTTACATCAATATTGCCCCGTGAGAGGCCAGGCGGCGGGACTCGAATAAAGAGCGCCTGGGTGACGGCCTGTCAGCTCGCCGGACTCCGACGCTCCCCCTCGAACGCCGAATCCTGATGAGTGGAGATGGCCACGCTGTCGGAGAGAACCGGAGAACCTCAGGACCAGCACTGGGGTTCTAAACAGGGACGGGTTTTTAACATTGATCCCGAAGACTATACAGGATTATAGAGAGAAAGAAATCGGTCGTTCTGCAGGGTCTGGAGAACGCAGAGGAAGCCCATGCGGACATGGGGAGAACATGCAAACTCCACCCAGATCAGGTTTCGCACCTGGATCCCCAACACTGAGAGAACAATTGGTTTAATGTCTGTCCATTTTTGGCAATCCCTGCATGTCTAGCTGTCTTCTCCTATTTGTTCTTCTGACTTGTTGCCATTAGGGGGCGCCACAGCAGAGAAGACCTCCCATGGTGTAACACCGGCTCTCCTTCCTCACGCGACCCTCCGATTTATCTGGGATGGGAACCGGTGCCATGAGTGCACTGACGCATCTTTAAAGGAGTGAGAAAACTGGAGAACCCCTGCAGGTACAGGGAGGACATGCAGAACCCAGAATCATGAATCAGGTCGGAATCGACTCGCCGACCTCAGAGATGAATCGGAACCCTTTTTCAGAGCCGCATGTCCTCCGTCCTCTGGGTTCACGCCGCTGCGTTCCCGACGACCCGATTTCCCGCCGTCTCGGTGACCCCGGCGCGCCGCGCGGAATCAGACCCACATGCAGATGCGCACAGAGGATCGATGCGCCGTGCGCCGTCCTGTCAGACGCGATCAATACGTCATTGCCGTGGTAACGAGGCCTCGCCACGCCGCCTCTGCCTCCATTTTATGATTATTCCACTTCTCCATCGATCGATGGCTTATTCAGCCGAGCCGGCGGCTGGAGCCCAGCACACTGCAAATTAGAGCGTTCTGATCCTCCCTGCAGCCTCCACCCCGTTCCCTCATCAGCGTTCCGTACAACTCAGCTTAAACAACCGGGTCCGATCCGACACGGCTTCAGGAGCGGAACAGCGGGGGTTCCAAAGCGGGTTCCAACGCCGCATCACTGATGATAAAGCAGTACGCCACCAGAGGGCGTGGCATTATTGTAAATAAATCACATGAAGAGGTGTTATTGGTCTCGACTCATTTAATAATAATATACGATACAATAATACACAACCAGGGCGGCACGGTGGCTTAGTGGTTTAGCATGTTCTCCTCTCAGCGCTGGGGATTCCCGGTTCGAATCCCCATCTGGGTGGACTTTCCATGTTCTCCCCGTGTCCGCGTGGGTTTCCTCTGGGTTCTCCGGTTTCCTCCCACAGTCCAAAAACATGGATCGAGTCAATTGAGTTCTCCAAATTGCCCCATATAGAGTGTGTCTGTGTGAGTGAGTGTGTGTCCAGTGATGGATTGGTGCCCTGTCCTTGGTGTATCTGCCCAGCGCCCGAGACGTTCTCCACAGGATGGGCATGGGGAACCCCCCCCGTGACCCTAGTAGAGGATAAAGCGGAAGATAATGAATGAATGAATGAATAATACACAACCTTGAGTGTCTTATTACTTTAGTAATACGCTTATAACACACTATAATAAAAAAGACACGGTTTAATTCGTAAAAGCGATAAAAAATCGTTAATAATCTGGTGTTTTGCGATGTAATCTAGTCCGGTTTTTATCGCTGAGTAACAGGATACCGGTTCCTCTAAAGAAATACTGCCATCTAGTGGCCATATTACAGAACGCAGTTTGTAAAAAACATGTTTTGTAGATCACACGTTGATATGAGTGTAAAGCGCTCAGAGGTGTGTGTTATTGTTAATGATGTCACGGCTGGAAACATGGATCAGTCAATCAGATTTAAGGACGGAACTCCCCGTTTTGTAATGAAGCAATAAGGTACGAGAGGGCGTGCGTTATTGTGAATAAATCATGGTAACGAGGCGTTATAAGGCCTTATAATACAGTTCCCAGACCCCGGACAGGGGTGCCAAGCGCCAATCCACGTTTTTGGACTGCGAGAGGAATCCAGAGAACCCGCCGGAAACCCTGCGGACACGGGGAGAACATGCAAACTCCCTGCAGGAAGCTGGATGTGAGGTGGAGGTGAATTTTTCAGCCGAGCGTGTGAGTGGTGCACGCATCAGCGCTGGAAGGAACCGAGACGTCTCATTAGATAACAGCAGACATCAAACGTGGAGATGCGGCGCGGTCGCCACGGCGCTGATGAAACCTCGGCGCGCTGATGTTGCGCTGATGGATGGCGCCGCAGCTCCGAGGGAGGCAGCACATCGCTAATGAGTTCGAGGCGAGCCCGGAAAATGTATTAATGCCGCTATAATAGCAGCAGCTTCCCCTTCGTCCGTTTACGGATTAGTTTCTAAGTGCAGACATATTGCACAGTGTGCATTAACGTCCCCCCCGCGACCTCGCACCACCGATCGCACGCTCTCCAATGCCAGGCATGATCGCCCACAGCCATTCATATGGAGTCTGTGGGTAGGGAACAGTTTGAAAAATTACTGATCGATATGTTGTTCGGTGTGTGTGTGTGTGTGTGTGTGTGTGTGTGTTTAGTGGGAGTAAGAAGTCAAGGCCAAACTTATTTCATAGCCCTTTTGTCCAGATTTTAATGCCTTAAAATGAATTACAGTGGATTTTTAAAAAAGAACAGCGATCCTGAACATCCATCCATCATCTTCTGCTTTATCCTCTTCTAGGGAAGGAGGGGGGTTTTTTGGGTCTGGGGGAGAACGTTTCGAGTGCTGGGCAGATAGACCCAGGACAGGATTCCAATCTATCACTGGACACACACTCACTCACACAGACACACTCTATATGGGGCAATTTGGAGCATTCAATTGCCTTGATCCATGTTTTTGGACTGTGGGAGGAAACCGGAGAACCCGGAGGAAACCCACGCGGACACGGGGAGAACATGGAAATTCCACCCAGATTGGGATTCGAACCTGGAATCCCCAGCGCTCAGAGGACATGCCAACTACCGCCCCAAATCCAGAACAAACGATGTTTGAAGTGTTTTTCATTTCACCTTTAATACTTGTTGTTGTGCTCATTTGTTGCTTCATTTTCTCGGTCGTACTTTAAAGACACAGCTGGGACAGGACAGGTACCTCTGTTAGTTACCCCTGAGGCTCCGAGGTTAGCTCTATTTCCTAAATGCAGTGTTTATTGCAGATCATCTAAACGAGTACATGGGCTCCCCCTGGTGGATCAGGGTCGGTATCTTCCCCGTTTCTTTGGTCGTTATCTCCTTATTAATTATTTTTATGTGAATCTTTGTGCGAGGTATATGTTCAGTAGTGAGCATGGTGTGCCACCTAAAGTATGGTCCTGGTTGTAGGTGTTTCTCAGGCGGGTGGGTTGCGCAGTTTCACCCCCATGCTGTATTATTATTATTATTGTTTTCTGGTTGTTCTGGATCTGGATTTCAGCAGAACCCTCACCTCTGCTTTCAGAGCGGGTGCAGAGCGGTGGTGCGGGGCTTTATATGAGCCGTGCAGCTCGTCAGTGTTTTTATGATGCATTAGGAGAGATGAGGGGAAGTCCAATGAGTCATTATTCTACATCAGAGCCGCCTCAGGTCAGCGCCCTCTACAGTACGAAACACTAAACTGCACAGTGCAGGAAACCCTTCAGCTCATCAGCAGGGAGAGCCAATCGAAACGAGCCAACGAGCCTTATTTCAATCAGCTGAATACAGCATCAGTGGTTTAAAGGCAGGACCCCCCCCCTCAGTAGAGGATTAAGGTGACGACCCCCCCCCCCCTCAGTAGGATTCAGGATTAAGTTGAAGATGATGGATGGATTTGTGTAAAGCGTTTCTGAAGCGCAGTTCCGACTCCGTCATCTTGATTCTCAGAGCAAAGAGACGGAGAGGGATGACGTTCACTCAAATGGAATAAAAAATATAACGTTCTGCCAACAGTACAACAACTCCAGCCTGAATACCGCCATTATTTCTGTCGGTGGAGTAATACTGCGCCCCCTTATGGACGGCGGTGTCAGTCCGAACTAAACTGAGGTGAGGACGATGCCGAAAGAGCAGAAAACAACAGTTACACCACGATTAAGCCCCGTTATTAGATTAACCAGCTCCTCTGAAACCTGTGTGTGTGTGTGTGTGTGTGTGTGTGTGTGTGAGAGTGTGTGTGTGTGTGTGTGTGTGTGTGTGAGAGTGTGTGTGTGTGTGTGTGTGTGTGTGTGTGTGTGTGTGTGTGTGTGTAAAGGTCTGGTTGATCACAAAGGGCTGATGGTATCAGGTGGAGTAATCTCTGTAATCCTATCTGTGCTGTGAAGGGAAGCACATGGGAGAGATACGGACAATACCGTCCAACATGAGAGAGAGAGAGAGAGAGAGAGAGACAGAGAGAGAGAGAGAGAGAGAGAGAGAGAGAGAGAGAGAGAGAGAGAGAGAGACAGAGAGAGAGAGAGACAGAGAGAGAGAGAGACAGAGAGAGAGAGAGAGAGAGACAGAGAGAGAGAGAGACCATAGGAATGGAGGAGAGAGATTTATATGAAAAAAGATATAAATATGTTTTTAAGCATCAGAACCAAAAGATCAAACTCCAGAACACGGAGAGGGATGACATCACCTGATCACACCCCAGATCACCTGATCACACCCCAGATCACCTGATCACACCCCAGATCACCTGATCACACCCCAGATCCCGATCACACCCCAGATCACAATCACACTCCAGATCCCGATCACACCCCAGATCACCTGATCACACCCCAGATCCCGATCACACCCCAGATCCCGATCACACCCCAGATCACAATCACACTCCAGATCCCGATCACACCCCAGATCACCTGATCACACTCCAGATCCCGATCACACCCCAGATCCCGATCACACCCCAGATCACCTGATCACACTCCAGATCCCGATCACACCCCAGATCCCGATCACACCCCAGATCACCTGATCACACCCCAGATCCCAATCACACCCCAGATCCCGATCACACCCCAGATCACCTGATCACACTCCAGATCCCGATCACACCCCAGATCACCTGATCACACTCCAGATCCCGATCACACCCCAGATCACCTGATCACACTCCAGATCCCGATCACACCCCAGATCACCTGATCACACTCCAGATCCCGATCACACCCCAGATCACAATCACACCCCAGATCACCTGACCACACCCCATATCACCTGACCACACCCCAGATCCCGATCACACTCCAGATCACCTGACCACACCCCAGATCACCTGACCACACCCCAGATCACCTGACCACACCCCAACCCCCCGCTAAAGGGTCACAGTCTGGGTCCCTAACATCTAACGGAGCCTTAAGACCCAGACTGAATCAAAGAGAAGTCCATGATGAGGACACAAAAAGACAACATCCCGTCAGCGTGATTAAACAGCGTGTGAGTTTATTGTGTGTTTATTGTGTGTAGTGTACGTGTGCGGTGTGTGTGTGTGTGTGTGTGTGTGTGTGTGTGTGTGTGTGAACAGTGGGACGCAGTGATTTGATTTGGGTGTTCATGTCTGAATGCCTTCGATTTGATGACTCTGTGTCTCGGCGCCGTTCGCAGTGATGGAGAATGAAGCGATACGTGCAGTTCATTGCGTCCTGACAGGGGGCAGCGTGTGTGGCAGGCCTTAAACATCTGGGGGAAGCAGACAAGCCCACGACCATTAAACACACACTCACACACACACACACACACACACACACACACACACTCACACACACACACACACACACACACGCTGTTTGATGTGTTGACAGGCCCATTAACGGGGCAGCGGCGGTTATTTGGTGACCTCCAGCCGCGGCGCTCGCTTCACTGCACATCGTCCCCACGAGCACCGACTGCACAAACACACACAGAGGACGCGTCCCCCCCCGTCCCCCCGTCCCCCCCGTCCCCCCCCCGTCCCCCCCAGCAAACACTTTGGGCCGATGCTGCGATTCGCGGATAAACAAACAGACGCCGCGTTCTAAACCAGACACGATGTAAGACACCGCGGTAAGACACCGATGTAAGACACCGTGGACGGGACATCCATGTCCCGTCCACATCCTGTCCACATCCTGTCCACGTCCCGCCGGTTCATCAGCTGACGGGGGCGGCGATTAAAGGGGGGCAGGCCCACAGAGACGGGGTCATCATGAGTGTATCCAGGCTGAACTCGTCCCGGGCGGACACAGATGAAGACGAATGGACGCCGGCGACGCCCTGCGACTCTATCCCGAGGACCGGCGGGACGGACGGGGCGGACGCTTAGAGATCACGCAGCGTTCGCGAGGGGCATCCAAACCACGACGTCCAATCCATCCCCACCGGAGGGTCAAAGGTGAAACCGTAAATGGAACCGAGGGAACAGGACACGATATTATTTCTGCTGTTTTGGGGGGGGAGGGGTCAAGCATCAGTGCTTCATAGAATTAATAAAGAGGGCGGAGTCATTACGGAGGTCTCTACCCACTGGACACAGTGAGAACATGCAAACTCCACCCAGATCGGGATTCGAACCTGGATCACCAGTGTTCTGAGGAGAACATGCCAAACACTACGCTCCTGCAACGTGATGTATAAAGTGACTAGAGTTTGTACAGAACCTGAGGACAGAACCTAAGTCAAAATCTGAGGACAGAATCTGAGGACAGAACCTGAGACAGAACCTAAGTCAGAATCTGAGGACAGAACCCGAGAACAAAACCTGAGACAGAACCTAAGTCAGAATCTGAGGACAGAACCTGAGGACAGAACCTGATTCGCTCCGCCGCTGACTTCAGATGGAGAAACAGAGGGCCGAGACAGACGGACCGAGGCTGGTTCCGCCGTACAGACGTAGAACCCGGCGTCTGCGGCGGGAGGGCGGCTCTGATTGAGGTGCTAAATGACGGGGGACGCTGATTGGTCAAAAATAAAGAGAGAGAGAACGTTTATGGAGAGCGTGGAACGCTCGCTCGCTGCCAACCTGTTATTTGCTGCCGTGGCAACGGACTCCGAAATATTAAACTGTGGGCTTTCAGATCGTCTGTGTGTGTGTGTGTGTGTGTGTGTGTGTGTGTGTGTGTGTGTGTGTGTGTGTGTGTGTCTGTGTGTGTGTCGGTGTGTGTCGGTGTGTGTGTGTGTGTGTGTGTGTGTGTGTGATACAGATTTAGTGTTCTGCGTGTAGTGTCTCATCATCCGTGCTCCCTCATGGCCCAAATGTATGAACCTGGGTTCGAATCCCGATCTGGGTGGAGTTTGCATGTTCTCCCCTTCCACAGTCCAAAAACATGAATTCAAGGTAAAATGGCTGCTCTAAATTGCCCCTCTAAAAATAAAATGACCACTATATAGTCTATGTGCATGCACACACACACATCCACACAAACATGCAAACACACACACACACACACTCACACACACACACACACACACGAAGTGTCCACCGGATAAACAAAGCCGGCGTTGCTTCAATTTGCCGACCTCCTGTGTGTTTAATGTTTTCATGGCGTGCTGTTTGTTGTTCTGCTTAACTCCTCGTTCTTCCTCCTCCTCCTCTTCCTCCTCCTCCTCCTCCTCTTCCTCCTCATCCTCCTCCTCATCCTCATCCTCCTCCTCATCATCCTCCTCCTCCTCATCATCCTCCTCCTCATCCTCATCCTCCTCCTCATCATCCTCCTCCTCCTCCTCCTCAGCCGCTCTAATTCCTGTCCCTGTGTGATGGATCAGTCCATTCGCCCCTCGTTCCCCTCGTTTAGCCTTCACAGGAGGAATCTGGGCCTTTTCTCTTTTTAAACACCTCCTATCCATCACGCTGGGAGGACTGGGAGCGCCCCCCCCACCACTGTCTCACCCCCCCCCCCCCCCCCCCCACTGTCTCACCCCCCCCCCCACACTGTCTCAGCCCCCCCCCCACACACACACACACACTGTCTCACCTCAACCCCCTCTCATACAACAAGCAGTCATCAGAATGAAATATGGTGAAGGTTAGACGGGTCCATTGGAGCTCTGATGGTCACTGGGCTCTCTCTCTCTCTCTCTCTCTCTCTCTCTCTCTCTCAGCCTATCCCTGCCCAAGGTGACAGTGCTAAATACTCTTGTCTCTTGGGGAGTAAATTGCCTCTCAATTCATGTCGTGAATGAATGCTGCCTATCCCGGTGGAGATCTTAAGAATTTACTGTGTGTGTGTGTGTGTGTGTGTGTGTGTATGTGTGTGTGTGTGTTTGTGTGTGTGTGTATGTCCAAATGCCCAATCAGTTGCATTTTAACATGGGCTTCATTTTAAGGAACCGTCCTTGCGACCGGAAGCTCCCCGGTTCGATTCCCGCGCCCACCAAGCCCTCTGACTGAAGTGCCCTTGGGCAAGGCACCTAATCCTAATTGCCCCAGGGCTGCCCACCGCTCCGGGGCACGTGTGTTCACTTCACTCGGTGTGTGTGTGTACCTTAACTCTGGGTTCCCCTGCAGAGGTGGAGGTGCAGGAGGATGGGGTGGGGGGGGGTGTAAGGGCTCCTGATTACTCCACACTCTTCAGACATTATTGGGCAATATGCTGCAATTAATTGCGCGGCGTGACCGGCGGTGCGCGGGGCGCAGAGGCGGTGCGCGGGGTGCAGAGGCGGTCGCGTTGCTCATTAGCCTCGGTGCATCGTCTCCGTCGCCTAATGAACAATAACGGCTCTCTCCAACACAAATGCAATTAAGCGGATACAGTGCGACTGTCTCCCGTCATAATTGGCTGAATCAATATCATCAGGAGGCCACAAGTCGTCAAAAAGCAATAAACGGCGGTTACGTGGAGGCGCTGCGCCGCCACCGAGACGAGCGCGCTCGCGGAACCGACGACGAGCCGGGCCGGGATCCGGGGTGCGGGGGGGCGTTATTCGTCAAGGCATGCTTTACTCTGAAGACTAAATCGTCGGCTGAAGGAAAAGTGCCGACATTAGCGTTTAAGCGATGAGCGTGTGCTCACAAAATGCTCCGCTCAGATTGACCCCCCTCTCTGCGGTTCCACCGTGGGGTTGAGTGGCGGGGTAATTCGGGCGCTGGAGAGGTACACCCAGGACAGGTCACTAATCTAGCTCTGGACACACACTAACACAGAATATATGGGCCAATTTAGAGGTCAGCGTTTCACCTTGAATTCATGTTTTTGGGACTGGGGGCGGAAATTGGAGAACTGGGAAAAAAATCCATACGGACACGGGGAGAACATGGATGCTCAGAGCTGTGAGGTGGATGTGCTTACCACTATGCCACCGGGAGGGAGATGGGCAAAATAGAGCACCCAATTCACCTTGAATACATGTTCCCAGGAAAAAAAAAATCCACATGGACACGGGGAGAACATGGAAACTCGACCCAGATCGGGATTCAAACCTGGATCTGAGAGGAGAACATGCCAACCACTACACCACCTGGGAAGGGAAGGGGGGGGTTCCCCATGCCCATCCAGGGGAGAACGTTTCAGGCACTGGGCAGATACACCCAGGACAGGGTGCCAATCTATTACTCGGCACACTATAAAGGGGCAATTTACATAGGGCAGCTATTTTGGGGCAGCCAATTCACCTTGAATATATGTTTTTGGACTGTTTGAGGAAACCGGAGAACCCAAAGAGAACCCACATGGACACGGGGAGGACATGAAACCTCCACCCAGATGAGGATTCGAACCTGGATCCCCAGGGCTGAGAGGAGAACGTGTTGAGTTCTAAACACTTCACACACAGCTGTAGTACTCTGTGGAACCCGGAACAGAACCGGAGACCACAAACCTGCCCCTGCCCCAGCCCGTCGTAGCAGCTGGGGCACTAAGGCCACCTCGCAGGGCCCAACAACATTCATTCATTCATTCATTATCTTCCGCTTTATCCTCTATTAGGGT
>JAFMOC010000148.1:780000-787500 GCA_019802505.1 Corydoras sp. C115 | reverse complement strand
TGACACAGCAATAAATGAATTTGTTCATAAGTAATTTGTTAATAATGTTTTGTTCCGCGCCGTGATCTAGGCCGCTTTTTAACATGAACACTGGTTGCCGAGTAACAGGATACCGGTTTATCTAACTACCAAAAACTGCCATCTAGTGGAACCCCCCCCCCCCCCCCCACGACCCTAGCAGAGGATAAAGTGGAAGATAATGGATGGAGTCTGTATGCAGCTACACAAAGACCAGCGTTCCGTTGTTCTGATTAAACGGAGACCCGGGTAAGAGTAGCAATACCCCCCGTCCCCCCGTCCCCCCTGGGGAACTTTGTGGGGTCGGTTCCAACACCTGTTCGAACAAAATGACACCAGTAAACAGTTCGTACGCGCTGGTCTTAAACGGCAGCACCACTCGGTGTTCTGTCGGGTTCTTCGTCTCCGTCCTCGGCCCGCGGTTCCACAGGCGGAACCACAATAAGGCCTTTGTTGAAACCGCGCTGCAGGAAGTGCTTTGATCAGCCTAAATCTGGGTCCTCTGCTTGCTTTGGCCCACATGCCTCACTAATGATCGCACACATGCGCTCACACACATGCCAACTACCCCGCCAACCCCCCCCCCCCCAAACACCTCACAGCGAGCGCGGTCTGACGCCGTGTCCGTTTTCTGAGGGGTATTAAATAACGTGGCGCGTAATCCGAGTCAGAGGTTTCGGAGACGTTTCAGGACGGAACATCGCGGGGCCCCGAAAGAGCGACGGTTCTGCGTCGGAGACGTCTGAGGGTCCGGTCCGGGGACCGCAGCCGACGCTCGGCTCGTTCTTCACGGGCTTCCCAGCGAGGGTCACTCCCTCCATGAGGCCCAGGGGCATTAAAAATACCAGCAGGAGAGATGGAGGTACTTATGAGTGAATCCACTCTGGCAGAGACGCAGCGAGCGGTTCCCGAGCGTGACCCCGACGTTCTCGCACTGAGGGACCCGTCACATTATTTAGAAAAACGTGTGTGTGTGTGTGTGTGTGTGTGTGTGTATGGGGGGGGGGTCGGAAACAAGGTCTTATTCTGTTCGCTTTAGGAAACAAAGACGTCATCGGAACGGAGAACCCAGAAACGAGGCAGTCTGAGTATCAAAAAAAACACAGTCCTGACATTTAGTATGTTCTCCTCTCAGTGCTGGGCATCTAGGTTCGGATCCCTGGATACACTCTGGGGGGGGGGGGGGGGGGGGGGGGGGGGGGTCGGAAACAAGGTCTTATTCTGTTCGCTTTAGGAAACAAAGACGTCATCGGAACGGAGAACCCAGAAACGAGGCAGTCTGAGTATCAAAAAAAAACACAGTCCTGACATTTAGTATGTTCTCCTCTCAGTGCTGGGCATCTAGGTTCGGATCCCTGGATACACTCTGGGGGGGGGGGGGTGTCGGAAACAAAGTCTTATTCTGTTCGCTTTAGGAAACAAAGACGTCATCGGAACGGAGAACCCAGAAACGAGGCAGTCTGAGTATCAAAAAAAACACAGTCCTGACATTTAGTATGTTCTCCTCTCAGTGCTGGGCATCTAGGTTCGGATCCCTGGATACACTCTGGGGGGGGGGGGGGGGGTGTCGGAAACAAAGTCTTATTCTGTTCGCTTTAGGAAACAAAGACGTCATCGGAAAGGAGAACCCAGGAACGAGGCAGTCTGAGTATAAAAAAAAAACTAGTGCCATTTAGTATGTTCTCCTCTCAGGTTCGGATCCCTGGATACACTCGGGGGGGGGGGGGGGGGGGGGGGGGGGGGGGGGGGGAACAAAGTCTTATTCTGTTCCCTTTAGGAAACAAAGACGTCATCGGACCGGAGAACCCAGGAACGAGGCAGTCTGAGTATCAAAAAAAAAACAGTCCTGACATTTAGTATGTTCTCCTCTCAGTGCTGGGCATCCAGGTTCGGATCCCGATCTGGGTGGAGTTTCTATGTTCCGGAAACTCCACCCTGGGTGGAGTTTCTTCCGGGTTCTCCGGTTTCCTCCCACAGTCCAAAAACATGGATTCAAGGTGAATTGGCTACTCTAAATTGCCCTTATATAGTGTGTAGGGCAATAGTGGCACCCTGTCCTGGAGGTATCTGCCCAGTGCCTAAAATGTTCTCCCCTGGGGAGACCCCCCCCACACACACACACTGTGACCCCCACAATGGTTCCAGGTTTATTGTTATTATTGGAACGTCAGCGTTTTGCAGGAAGTCAGTCGTCAGTAGAACATGTCACAGCTCAGACGCAGACTGACCACAGAATAGAATTACAGGGCAGCGCTGAGCCGAAGTTACCCCACCTAGACCCCGGCACCCCCTCGTCCCCCGCTCCACCCCATGGGCACGAGGCACGAGGCAGATGAAATACAGACGTCCACCGCCCGCTATAAAGTAAAGACACTACATTAAATAATTTAATTAAACCCCGAAGTGACAAACAAGCGAACATGTCCACAATAACCGAAGCGCCCCCTCCCCACCATATGGGCTATTGTTGTTTTTTTAAAATACCCCATTCAACAGGGGTAAACTCACGGAGCCGTAATCGCTTTTCGCGGCGGCTAATTTGTGAAAGAGCAGCAGATTTTTTGCGCTCGTCCATTAACAGCCTCCAGCTGCCTCGCGTCCCGTCAGTGGAAATAGAAAAGACCATCAAAGAGACCATTTCCTTTCTTCTCAGGACATTTGCCTAATCCTGATGAGCCACCGGGGACGGGAATATACTGCGGGTGGACATGCGCGTTTCCCTGCTCTTGTGGGGACCCACTGCGCTACAACAGGAGGAACGCTTACAGGATTCCTGGATGAAGTAAATTTTTAAATTTTTTAAATAATCATCTACAAACTGCTCGAATAAAAATATGTGTGTTTTTATATATATATCCATCCATCCATTATCTTCCGCTTTATCCTCTATTAGGGTCGTGGGGGCGTTCCCCATGCCCATCCAGGGGTAAAAGTTTCGGGCGCTGGGCAGACACGCCCAGGACAGGACGCCAATCTATCACTGGACACACACTCACTCACACAGACACACTCTATATGGGGCAATTTGGAGAACTCAATTGACTTGATCCATGTTGTTGGACTGTGGGAGGAAACCGTAAAAACCGGAGGAAACCCACACGGACACGGGGAGAACATGCAAACTCCACCCAGATTGGGATTCAAACCAGGAATCCCTAGCGCTGAGAGGAGAACATGCTAAACCACTAAGCCACCGTGCCGGCCTATATATATATATATATATATATATATATATATATATATATATATATATATATATATATATATATATATATTAATTCATTCATTCATTCATTCATTCATTATCTTCCGCTTTATCCTCTATTAGGGTCGCGGTGGGGTTCCCCATGCCCATCCAGGGGAGAACGTTTCGGGCGCTGGGCAGATACACCCAGGACAGGACGTCAATCTATCGCTGGGCACACACTCACTCACTCACACACACTCTATATGGGGCAATTTGGAAAACTCAATTGACTTGATACATGTTTTTGGACTGTGGGAGGAAACCGGAGAACCCGGAGGAAACCCACGCGGACATGGGGAGAGCATGCAAACTCCACCCAGATTGAGATTCGAACCAGGAATCCCTAGTGCTGAGAGGAGAACATGCTAAACCATTAAGCCACCGTGCCGCCCTATATATATATATATATATATATATATACACACGTATACTTAAAATCTGGTTATAGATTGATCCACTGTGTGTTTTTCCGGCTCTCTCCATTAGAGGTCACCGCAGGAGGAAGAGCTGCATGTTGGATTTGGCAGAGTTTTAAACCAGATGCTCTTCCTGAAGCAGAGCTACTATTTATCTGGGCTCGGGGACCTGCATTGATTCGTTACCCCAGCTGCCCCACCTCCCCCACCTCCCCCACCTCCCCCACCTCCCCGCGCCCAAATAAAGAACCTCCTGTTTGTCTATCGGCATGTAATTAAATTTGGGAGGACAGGGAGGAAACCTCCACAGGTACAGGGAGGACATTCATTCATTCATTATCTCCCGCTTTATCCTCTATTAGGGTCGCGGGGGGGTTCCCCATGTCCATCCAGGGGAGAACGTTTCGGGCGCTGGGCAGATACACCCAGGACAGGATGCCAATCTATCACTGGACACACACTCACTCACACAAACACACTCTATATGGGGCAATTTGGAGAACTCAATTGACCTTGATCCATGTTTTTGGACTGTGGGAGGAAACCGGAGAACCCGGAGGAAACCCACGCGGACACGGGGAGAACATGGAAACTCCACCCAGATTGGGATTCGAACCGGGAATCTAGTGCTGAGAGGAGAACATGCCAACCACTAAGCCACCGTGCTGCCCCAGGGAGGACATATGAAGTGATAAAAAGGAGTGTGTCCTCCACATTCATCCCATCCATGCAGTGACACACACACACACACACACACACACACACACACACACACACAGATCGGGATTCGAACCGGGAATCCCCAGCGCTGAGAGGAGAACATGCCAACCACTAAGCCACCGTGATTAATGAAGTGTTCAACCATCCTGAGTAAATCAGAGCATCAGCTCGGCTCTCGTGCTGAGGAGCTGAGGCAGAGCTCGGAGACGTTCCGTGGGTGGAGCAGATGAAGACGGTGTGGAGGACGTTCCGCTGCCTCGCTGACATGTCAGTTTGGATGAGGGCCCATCGTCTCCAGCTAAATTCGGAGGAGACCGAGCTGCTGGTTCCAGAAACAGAGCCTCAACACCGACGCCTCCAAAACCAGAGCCGTCCACAACCTCAGAGACGTAACCGACAGAACGGCAGAGACAGAACCGGCTACACAACTGTTAATCCAAACCTCCGACCTATCCCGGCTGTTCCGCCATCTTCAGCAGATGCAGATCGTATGTCCATGTTACTCAGTGGACCCCTGGCATTACCTCATCTTAAAACCAGGAGAGTACTTACACACACACACACACACACACACACACACACACACACACACACACACACACACAGCCCTGTACATGGCGCTTAGGGAGCAACTGGGGTTAGGTGCCTCTCCAAGGGCACTTCATCCAGAGTACTTGGTGGGAGTGGGAATAGAACCGGGGACCTTCAGGTCACAAGGCATTGTGTATTTTTATCCAAGTGGTGTGGTGGTGCAGTGATTGGCATGTTCTCCTCTCAGAACTGGGGATTCCAGGTTCGAATCCCAATCTGGGTGGAGTTACCACATTCTCCCCATGTCCGCGTGGGTTTCCTCCGGGTTCTCCGGTTTCCTCCCACAGTCCAAAAACATGGATTCAAGGTGAAGCTCTAAATTGCCTCATGTATTCAGTGTGTGTGTCTAGATAGATTGGCGAAAGATTGGCACCCTGTCCTGGGTGTATCTGCACCCTCTATTAGGGTCGTGGGGGGGGGGTTTACCCATGCCCATCCAGGGGAGAGCGTTTCGGGCGCTGTGCAGATACACCCAGGACAGGACGCCAATCTATCGCTGGACACACACTCACACACACACACTCTATATGGGGCAATTTGGAGAACTCAATTGACTTGATCCATGTTTTTGGACTGTGGGAGGAAACCGGAGAACCCGGAGGAAACCCACGCGGACACGGGGAGAACATGGAAACTCCACCCAGATGGGGATTCGAACCGGGAATCAAGTCCTCATGTTGGCATCTTGAATACACCCCCCACACCGAGCCCCATCTCGGAGCAGGATATATCAGGAGTTCTCGGTTAGAACAGCGGCGCTCAGTATGACGGTGTTGTTCCGCCCCGGTTCCCGCTGCACTGGCGTGGTTCTCCTTACCTTCAGGAGGACGATCTGGACAGCGGCGATAAATAAACCAAAGCGATGTTGGAAATAAAGAAAGAAACGAATAAAAGCGGAAAGAAAAAGCCTGACAAGCAGCTGGCCAGCAGCCAGGCTACTTATTCTTTGGTTCTGGAGCGGGTTCTAGCGCTCGGCGTGGGCGGCCTGCCAGGAACAGAGTTCCACAGTCATCACTCCGCCTCACTCTCGCCTTATCTTCATGCTCGCGCCGACTCGCCCCGTTCGTTTTATGCCCTTTATATATTTTCTTTCTCTCTTCCCTCAATTTCTCAACCTTTATTTGGAATTGTTCTTCAGGTCCTCCTGATCCCTCACAGGGTTCTCCGGGATCCTCGTGTTAGTATATACTGTATAATTCATTCATTCATTCATTCATTCATTCATTCATTATCTAACACTTAATCCTCTGTTAGGGTGGTGGTTAGGAGGGGGGGGGGTTCTGTTCCCCATGCCCATCCAGGGGAGAACATTTCAGGCGCTGGGCAGATATACACACACTATAGACATACACATACTATATGGGGCAATTTAGAGAATTCACTTTACCTTGAATTCATGTTTCTGGACTGTGGGAGGGACGGCACGGTGGCTTAGTGGTTGGCATGTTCTCCTCTCAGCACTAGGGATTCCCGGTTCGAATCCCAATCTGGGTGGAGTTTCCATGTTCTCCCCGTGTCCGTGTGGGTTTCCTCCGGGTTCTCCGGTTTCCTCCCACAGTCCAAAAACATGGCTCAAGGTCAATTGAATTCTCCAAATTGCCCCATATAGAGTGTGTATGTGTGTGTGTGAGTGTGTGCCCAGTGATAGATTGCCCCCTGTCCTGGGTGTATCTGCCCAGCGCCCGAAACGTTCTCCCCTGGATGGGCATGGGGAAACAACCCCCCCCACCCCCGCAACCTTAGTAGAGGATAAAGAGGAAGATAATGGATGGATGGACTGTGGGAGGAAACCAGAGAACAAATGGGAACCCATGCAGATATGGGAACATCATGCAAACTCCACCCGGATCGGGAGTCAAACCTGGATCCTCAGCGCTGAGAGGAGAACATGCAAAACTCTAAGCCGCAGTGACACCTATTATTTACATAACAAATTAAATTTAAAGACAAAAAAAACTCCCCAGTAGGCCAGACGAGGGTAATTACCCCGGCCCTGCGGCCCAAAACGGTGACAAAGCCGAGACAAAGCCACGCCTGGAGAGCCTGGCAGGCCCTTTGGAACCCGTCGGGCCGGCGTGGTGCGGTGCCACGGGAAGCGGCCGGCCGTTATCCGTCCAGGACGAGTCCGGAACAGCGCCCTCTACCTGACCAAGGCATGTGTACACACAGAACCTGTACGGGACGTTCGGCCGGGGGCAGCGAACGGGTCAGCCGTCAGCCGGCCGACGCCCCGAAGGCTGACAGACTCATCGAGCTCGCAGCCCCATCCCGCTTCTGAAAGAATTACCCCCCGCCCACCATTAATCTCCCCGAAACGCAAAGCCCCGGGCGTCACGGGCCGCCACGGCTCCCCGAAAAGGGCAGCCATGTGGAGGAGTGGGGGGGGGGGGGGGGGGGGGGGGGCAGGTGTGGCGGTGCGATGGCATCCGGTACTCACAGATCTACCACCTTACGCCTCAATCACAGACTCGGATTCTTTAGTTGAGATAAAAGCGGCACCACCACCAC
>JAFMOC010000148.1:760000-775000 GCA_019802505.1 Corydoras sp. C115 | reverse complement strand
ATTTACCTTGAATCCATGGAAAAATGGAAACTCCACCCAGATTAGGATTCAAACTTGGATCCCCAGCACTGAGAGGAGAACACACCAACCACTATACCATCGGGCCGTCCTGACCTCAACTCATCTCATTATCAGGGGAGGAAGGGGGAGGTCCCCATGCCCATATAGAGGAGAACATTTCAGGCACTGGGCAGATACACCCACACACACACACTATATGGGGCAATTTAGAGCAGCCAATTCACCTTAAATCCATGTTTTTGGACTGTAGCAGGAAGCTGGAGAACCCGGAGGAAACCCACACGGACACGGGGAGAACATACAAACTCCACCCAGATCGGGATTCAAACCTGGATCCCCAGCACTGAGAGGAGGACGTGCACCAACCTGGAACCGAAACAGCCCCAGACTCTCAGGCTCGCCCCTCCAAGTTCCTCCACACTGAGGAACCGTTCCCCGAGATTCGAACCCCCCGGTGTGACGTCCGTAGTGTTTCAAATGTTGCTTCGTTAATTCAGAAAGCCTTTGATCTTCTTTCATGTCGGACTTCGTGTGGAAACATCAATAATCACCGTAAATACCGCCGTGCTCCGGAACCGCCGCCGTTCTGCACTTTATTGCACCCTGATGAGGTTATATATAGTAAACCCCGCGTCCTTTCAGGAGGGGCATTCTGGGAGGACTATAAAACGCGGTGAACGTGTGAGCGCGCCCATATGGTTCCATTTTGGCTGCCAGTTGTGGCCCGCAGTCTCCCCATGCTCCAGTCATTAATTACATCACTGCTCGACGGACGAGTATATTAGGATCAGTCCGAGGGCAGGTCTGCCGCAGTTGGAAACATTTCTTCATGACAGAGGGGACGGGGGGACGGGGGGGGTGAAGGAGCCGGCCGGGCCCCGTGCCCGGCTCCCGGTCCAGGTCCCGGCGTTACATCGAGGACCCATCAAAAGACCGACGGTTTGCTACGAGCCGTAAATAGAGCTGATTCACCGCAGTTCAATGAAGGATGAAGGCTGTCCAAAAAGAGTCCGAAAAAAGACGGGTTCTGCGGATGACCCGATATTATTCATAAGTGGCTATAAAGCACGGTTAATTACAGCGCGCTGAGGTTTTTATAAATGGCAGGCTGCAGCAGCGGCGGCTGTAATTAGGGCGGTGGAAGCCCAGCCGGAGGCGCAGGCAGAGGAAGAGGAAGAGGCAGATACTCCAGCAGGGAGCAGTTTGGTGGGGCTGCGTGCTATTGATGTGGTGGTGGCGCAGGACCAGACCGGGCCGGCTATAGGGTGCAGCGCTCAGACTGCGGCCGCGCCGATTATAAGACCGCGTTGCGTTCTATAGGGAGCTGACGGAGTTTTTTTTTTTTTTTTTTTTTTTTCGTCCAGTGATTCATACGGTGATTATGAACGACCACAGCTACAATTTAATACATCACTATAAAACGGGCAGTCCACCTCCTTAAATCTGATTGGCTGAGCCGTTCGTCCAGCCGTGACATCATTAACCACAGCACACACCTCCGAGCGCTTCACATTCGTATCAATGCGTGATCCACAATACATTAATTAATAATCATTAAACACGGATTAATAGAAACGGCGAGCCGATTCCCGATGAGGAGGGCTTCTGTAGTGTGGAAACCGGCATCCTGTTACTCAGCGATCAGCGTTCACTTTAAAAACCGGACTAGATTACGTTGTACAAGACCAGATTATTACAAATTTTGTTTTTAATAAACGTATTGTAATAAACATATTTTAATAAACCTTGTTTTTTTAATTATTGTGTGTTTGAAAGTGTTTTATAAAATGAATAAGACATTTGAGGTTGTGTATTATTGTGAATAATTCATGATAAAGAGGTGGAACGGTACTCCACCATGCGTTGGGAGTGGAAGTGATGTGTTCAGAATAATTCCACGCCCTCGCGTACCTTTCGCTTTATCATTCATTCATTCATTATCTCCCGCTTTATACTCTATTAGGGTCGCGGTGGGGTTCCCCATGCCCATCCAGAGGAGAACGTCTCGGGCGCTCGGCAGATACACTCAGGACAGGGCGCCAATCCATCGCTGGGCACACACTCACTCACTCACACAGACACACTCTATATGGGGCAATTTTGAGAATGCAATTGACTTGATCCATGTTTTTGGACTGTGGGAGGAAACCGGAGAACCCGGAGGAAACCCACGCAGACACGGGGAGAACATGGAAACTCCACCCAGATGGGGATTCGAACCGGGAATCCCTAGCGCTGAGAGGTGAATGTGCTAACCACTAAGCCAACGTGCCACCCCTCGCTTTATTATATTTAATGTATTATATTTTAGCAAGAAATTAAGACATGTCATTGTGTATTTTCTTTCGTACCAAAAAGGAAAACTATGCCTTTCGTGGTGCAAAATGCAAATATCTTAATTTTTGATGGGTGTGTTTTGGGCATAACATGCAATAAACCAATCAGCATGTCACGTGCCGTTCCCTTTAAGAACCAGGTGGCGCTCTGACTTTGGCGGATTGCTATTTAAGCGGTGCAGCTACATGGACTCAACGTCTGGAGAGGTTGTTTTCAGTCGGCGGTGTATCTGGGTGTATCTGTATCTGGGTTTGAAGGGAAACGGCAGAAATGAACCTGAACACGCCTCCCTTCATGTCATGCCCATCGGGGGAGATATACTCACACGCAGCGTTGCTATTTAAACGACGCTGGCCGCTATTTAAAAGACACATGGTGGGGGGTGGGGTCGGGGGGGTTTGATGATGTGAAATGGGGTTCACATCGATCGGTTACAGGTTGGAGTCACAGTGCTCCAACACGCCGACACACACTGTCCCCTCCGTAACGACCCGCCCGGAGAACATCATGATCAGGAGTGCATCAAGGCAATCTTGTGACATGACCTTTGACCTCACTACCTCATTTTTCGAGTCACAGGGGGAGGTTTGAAGCCCCAAGGTATTGCAGTGTGCATTCTCCACCGGGTTCTAATAGAGCACCTAATGACTGACCCACATTAACCCCCTGAACCAATCGCCCAGGGCAACACGGGACTCGGTGCGGTCAATAGTGACGCCGCACGCGCACGGGACGGTTCTCACCGAGGGACCACGTTTAATAAACAACGCAGAGGATTCCAGCGCTCGCTTCATTTCAGATGGTTCTACAGCAGGAATCTGTGGACGAGCACCACGAACCGTCCACCAACCAAAAATGACCTGCCAACAGGTGGCAGTGATGAGGGATTAAAGGGCATTTAACACAAACTGCTGTCTCTAACGATCTGCTGTCTCTAACTTTACATCTGGGTGGTGGAGACATGAGATGAATGTCTAACAGAGTGTAGCACCACCACCATCACAACAGTGTCACTGCAGCACTGAGAATGATCCACAACCCAAATAATACCTCCAGTGTTAAATCTGATTGGCTGAGCCGTTCGTCCAGCCGTGACATCATTAACAATAACACACACCTCTGAGCGCTTCTCATTCTTATCAATGTGTGATCTACAATACATTATTTACAATCATTAAATACAGATTAATATAAACAGCCAGACAATTACCGATCAGCACTAAACTGCATTCTGTAATATGGCCAGTAGATGGCAGTTTTTAGGCATTTGTTACTCAGTAATCAGTGTTCACTTTAAAAACCGGACTAGATTACGTCACGGAAGACCAGATTATTAACAGTTTTGTTTTTTATGAATTAAACCTTGTTTTTGTTATTATAGTTTGTTTGTAAGTGTTTTATTAAAGCAATAAGACACTCGAGGTTGTGTATTATTGTTAATAAATCACAGGAAAGAGGTGGAACTGTACTCCGCTACACGTCGGGACTAATAACACCTCCTTACATGATTTATACTTAACAATTCAACACCCTAAAATATAACATATAATATAAATATATGTTAAATACAACAAATATGTATACATAAAATATAACATAAACATAAATAAATAACAAATAAATAAATAACAAATATAACAAATTAATTTTTTTATTTGCGTCTGGTAACAGCCTACATGTGGGTGTTAATATTCATTCATTCATTATCTACTGCTTTATCCAATATTAGGGTCGCGGGGGGGGGGTTCTCCATGCCCATCTAGGGGAGAACGTTTCAGGCGCTGGGCAGATACACCCAGGACAGGACGCCAATCTATCGCTGGGCACACACTCACTCACACAGACACACTCTATATGGGGCAATTTGGAGAACTCAATTGACTTGATCCATGTTTTTGGACTGTGGGAGGAAACCAGAGAACCCGGAGGAAACCCACGCGGACACGGGGAGAACATGGAAACTCCACCCAGATGGGGATTCGAACCGGGAATCCCTAGCGCTGAGAGTCGAACATGCTAACCACTAAGCCACCATGCCGCCCTTGTGTGTTAATAGTATGTTAATATATATATACAGTATAAATATGTAGCTGTATTAAAACCTCAGTGTTGGTTTTGGCTCATGCGTTTCTGTTTGATAAAAACATACCAATTAAATTAAAACCTTTCGCAGCTCATAAATATTAGCACCCCCAGCGCTGTGAGCAGGGTTGCTTTATTGTTGTATAAACGTGAGGTGATTATTCCGTAGCCTCGTTCCTCGGGTCTCTGCGGGTCAGAGGGCCATCGGGGAGGTCGTTACTGAGCCGGATTCGGCTCAACACCTCCTCACACTCGCAGCAGACTCGCGAACATCAGAGGCGCATTGGCACCGCGCCGCAGGTAAACAGCTCTGCGTAATCACCTCACATTCAACCAGAGTCCCGCAGCCAAACGTCTCCACCATGAAGGGACGGAGAGGACGCTCGCGCTCTAAAGCCAACATCAGACGCGCCCTAATTAAGATGCTTCTATACTGTACAACCACCATTAACTATAGAAATACACACACGACTATCTTTGTGTGTGTGTGGGGGGAAGGGGGGGGGGTCTCTCTCTCTCTCTCACACACACACACACACACACACACACATTAAATGATTATTAAGAGAGTGGAGGAATCTACACTGGTGCTGCACTGTGCAC
Source organism: Corydoras sp. C115 (assembly GCA_019802505.1). Taxonomy (NCBI): domain Eukaryota; kingdom Metazoa; phylum Chordata; class Actinopteri; order Siluriformes; family Callichthyidae; genus Corydoras; species Corydoras sp. C115. The sequence goes on along the minus strand of JAFMOC010000148.1, from coordinate 769,957 downwards.
CGAAGCTTGTCTTGCGTCTGTAGGGGGTTGTGTTTGCACTATATAAGCCATGCAAGAATTTGGGTAGGGTGCAACCCCCATTGCCCACGGCAAAACACACACACACACACACACACACACACACACACACGCACACACACACACACGTAGGCAGCACCATTAGAATTGCTGACAGCAGCCACTCCAACTATCATCATGATCCCTCATCATTAAAGCATATAAACATCCCTGTCACACACACACACACACACACACACACACACACACATACACACACACAATACACGATTAGACCCGATTAGAACAGAGAATCAGAGAACCATAAACACCATGCGCCTCAGAAGCAAGTAGGAGATTTCAGATGCAGCTCTGTTCTTCTGATGTTAAACAATAGAGGGGTGGGGGTGGGGGGCGGATTTGGGGGTGGGTTTGTTCCCCATGCCCATTCAAGAGGAGAACATGTCGGGCGCTGGGCAGATACCCCCAGGACGGGGGCCCAAACCAATGAACACAATTACCCACACATACACACAAACAAGGGGCAATTTGAACATTTGAGGCAATTTAGAGCAGCCAATTCACCTTGAATCCATGTTTTTGCGAGGAAAGCGGAGAACCCGGAGAAAACCCACACACACACACACACACACACACACACACGGGTAGAACCCGGAAACTCCACCCAGATCACGCTGAGAGGCGGACGTGCGCCACCGTGCCGTTATCTCCACGCTGGTCCACGTCTTACGTCTTTAAGCTGAGTTCTAAGTTCTTTAGAACGTTTTTTAGGACGGGACACGGCTGCCACGCGGCGGGTAAAGAGGTAAAAACGTTACTCACCTGTCGACGTGTCAGGAATCAGTCGAGTGGAAGCATGGACGAGAGAGAGAGAGAGAGAGAGAGAGAGAGAGAGATCAGAACGTTAGTTTACAAACACAACAAAGAACCAATCAGAATCTGCAGTTACATTTTATCACCGTCTGCATAGAACCCGGAACCCTCATTTATTATTACATAGAACCCGGAACCCTCATTTATTATTACATAGAACCCGGAACCCTCATTTATTATTACAAAGAACCCGGAACCCTCATTTATTATTACAAAGAACCCGGAACCCTCATTTATTATTACATAGAACCCGGAACCCTCATTTATTATTACATAGAACCTGGAACCTGTGTGTGTGTGTCTGTGTGTGTGTGTGTGTGTCTGTGTGTGTGTGTGTGTCTGTGTGTGTGTGTGTGTGTGTGTGTGTGTGTGTGTCTGTGTGTCTGTCTGTGTGTCTGTGTGTGTGTGTGTGTGTGTGTGTGTATGTGTGTGTGTGTATATGTGTGTGTGTGTCTGTCTGTCTGTGTGTGTGTGTGTGTGTGTCTGTGTGTGTGTGTGTCTGTTTGTCTGTCTGTGTGTGTCTGTGTGTGTGTGTCTGTGTGTTTCGATGTGTGTATGTGTGTGTGTGTGTGTGTGTGTCTGTGTGTGTGTGTGTGTGTGTCTGTGTGTGTGTGTGTGTGTGTGTGTCTGTGTCTGTGTGTGTGTCTGTGTGTGTGTGTGTGTGTCTGTGTGTGTGTGTGTCTGTGTGTGTGTGTGTGTGTGTGTGTGTGTGTGTGTGTGTGTGTGTGTGTGTGTGTGTGAGTGTGTGTGTGTGTGTGTGAGTGTGTGTGTGTGTGTGTGAGTGTGTGTGTGTGTGTGTGTGTGAGTGTGTGTGTGTGTGTGTGTGTGTGTGTGTGTCTGTGTGTGTATGTGTGTGTGTGTGTGTGTGTGTGTGTGTGTGTGTCTGTGTGTGTGTGAGTGTGTGTGTGTGTCTGTGTGTGTGTGAGTGTGTGTCTGTGTGAGTGTGAGTGTGTGTGTGTGTGTGTGTGTGTGTGTGTGTGTGTGTATGTGTGTGTCTGTGTGTGTGTGAGTGTGTGTGTGTGTGTGTGTGTATGTGTGTGTGTGTGTCTGTGTGTGTGTGTGTGTGTGTGTGTGTGTGTGTGTGTGTGTGTGTGTGTGTCTGTGTGTGTGTGTCTGTGTGTATGTGTGTATGTGTGTGTGTGTGTGTGTGTGTGTGAGTGTGTGTGTGTGTGTGTGTGTGTGTGCAAACTTAGTATCTAAAGCCGGTGCATATCTTCATATGATACAGTCTTTAAACAGACTTCACTAAAACTACTGAATCCCACAACTGGACCAGCCCTAAGCCACGCCCCCGAGCCACGCCCCTAAGCCACGCCCACCCCACTAATCTCAGCCGTGTCCTCCCAACGCACGCTGACGGTTCCTCGATGCTTCTGCACAAAGCAGCAGAACCTTAATGACGGCATTTCCATATTATCTGCATATTGATGAAGGTTCTCCAATAATGCACTCTCTCATCGAGTCCAAACACACACACACACACACACACACACCCACATACACACACACTACACACTGTGTTCTCTGTTCTAATGCTCAGAACCTCAATAGTACCCCCACAGAGCAGGGGTTATTGTGGGGGCATTATTCCTATCCCAGCAGTGTCACTGAGGTGGAGAAATGAAACTACAGCAGCACTGCTGCACTAAACCCCCCCCCCCCCCACCACATCAGTGTCACTGCAGAACTGACCATCAACAATCCACCACCCAAATTACACCTGACCAATAGAGAACAGAGAACCAACAACAAAGAACACAGATGGACTACAGTCTGTAATTATAGAACTACAAAGTCCATCTATATGGAAAGTGAAGGGAGAAGGGGGCGTGTCCTAACTTTGGACCGGTACTGTACATAATGATTAAGGCTGTCACTGCAGAACTGACCATCAACAATCCACCACCCAAATTACACCTGACCAATAGAGAACAGAGAACCAACAACAAAGAACACAGATGGACTACAGCCTGGAATTATACAACTACAAAGTCCATCTATATGGTAAGTGGAGGGAGAAGGGGGCGTGTCCTAACGTTGGAACCTGTATTACTCTGAGTGTCTGAGCAGGGCTGGACAGAGAGAGAACCCTGAGAGAACCCTGGGAGTTTAATCCAGCTGCATGAACCAGGAAAAGCAGCTGTTCGGGACGCTGGAGGAACATATGGACTGAGTGGAATAATGACGGGAGCGCGTCCTCGCTGGGATTATCAGAGTTAATCTGGCTGAGCCGGAAAGCCGTGCTCCTAATCTCAGATTTAGTTGCGATGGTTGGTCTCAGTAACGCGGACAGGCTCGTCCTCGGACCCGCGCCGTGGAACACGCAGCCCGCGGGCGGCGGAACAGGCAGCCGCTGCAGATCGAGGTCAGAGTGAGAGGACGTGCCGATGGTCGTCTCCATGACGACGCTCTGCAGCATCAACAATGAGACGACCGCGGGGCTGAGCTTACAGACAGAACACTGACGCCCGAGAGCATGTCCACTGCAACATGAGAACCTTAATGCACCGTTTAAATAGCAATCCACCAGAGTCAGAGCACACCGGCTTCATAAAGAGAACGCTATGTGACGAGCTGATTGGTTAATCACAGGAATCATGACAACAAACACACACTGACACGCCCTAAACCAAACCACATGGTTACTCTCTCTCTCTCTCTTTTATTTTGTTTACACTCTTATTTATTTTCTCTCTATATTCACTTACTCTCTCTCACTCTCTTGCTCTCTTTTCTCTCTCTCTTTTCCTTTTCCCCTCTATCCATTTTCCTCTCTCGCCCTCTATTGCGCTTTTACTCTTCAATTCTCTCTCTTTTAAACCTTTATTTTCTCTCTCTCTCTCTCTCTCTCTTTCTTTTATTTTGTTTATACTCTTCTGTCTTTTCTCTCTATAATTCACTTACTCTCTCTCTCTCTCTCTCTCTCTCTCACTTTTTCGTTCTCCTCTCCTTTTTACTTTCTCAACCTCATGTTCACTCTTTCTCCCCCCCCCCTCTTTTAAACCTTTATCTTCTCTCTCTCTCTCTCTCTCTCTCTTTTAAACCTTTATTTTCTCTCTCGCTCTCTCTCTCTCTCTCTCTTTTAAACCTTTATTTTCTCTCTCGCTCTCTCTCTCTCTCTCTTTTAAACCTTTATCTTCTCTCTCTCTCTCTCTCTCTCTCTCTTTTAAACCTTTATTTTCTCTCTCGCTCTCTCTCTCTCTCTCTCTCTCTCTCTTTTAAACCTTTATTTTCTCTCTCTCTCTCTCTCTCTCTCTTTTAAACCTTTATTTTCTCTCTCTCTCTCTCATGTTCACTCTCCCCCCCCTCTCTCTCTCTCTCTCTTTCTCTTTTAAACCTTTATTTTCTCTCTCGCTCTCTCTCTCTCTCTCTTTTAAACCTTTATTTTCTCTCTCTCTCTCTCGCTCTCTCTCTCATGTTCACTCTCCCCCCTCTCTCTCTCTCTCTCTCTCTCTCTCTCTCTCATGTTCACTCTCCCCCCCCTCTCTCTCTCTCTCTCTCTCTCAGTCCTCTGGGCGCTCTGCTGTCAGCGGATCACTCAGGCAGAATATATGTGTCTGAGATGGACGACGAGCAGCGGGAGACAGAGAACAGAAAAAGAGAACGCCATGGACATGAAGAGACTGACAGAGAGAGAGAGAGAGAGAGAGAGAGAGAGAGAGAGAGAGAGAGAGAGAGAGAGAGACCTTCCTGTGGGGACGCCTCTGTGAGGACCTCTCTATGGGATAACTTCTGTGTGGACCCCTCTGTGGGGACACCTCTGTGAGGACACATCTATGAAGACCCCTCTGTGTGCACCCCTCTGTGGGGACACCTTTGTGGGAACACCACTGTGAGGAACCCTCTGTGAGAACCCCTGTGTGGGGACCCCTCTGTGGTGACACCTCTGTGAGGACCCCTCTGTATGAACCCCTCTGTGGGTACACCTCTGTATGAACCCCTCTGTGAGGACACCTCTTTGGGGACACTCTGTGGGGACACCTCTGTGAGCACCCCTCTGTATGAACCCCTCTGTGGGGACACCTCTTTGGGGACACTCTGTGGGGACACCTCTGTGAGCACCCCTCTGTATGAACCCCTCTGTGGGGACACCTCTGTCAGGACCTCTCTGTATGAACCCCTCTGTGAGGACACCTCTTTGGGGACACTCTGTGGGGACACCTCTGTGAGCACCCCTCTGTATGAACCCCTCTGTGGGGACACCTCTGTCAGGACCTCTCTGTATGAACCCCTCTGTGAAGACACCTCTTTGGGGACACCTCAGTATGAACCCCTCTGTGAGGACACCTTTTTGGGGACACCTCTGTATGAACCCCTCTGTGAGGACACCTCTTTGGGGACACTCTGTGGGGACACCTCTGTATGAACCCCTCTGTGAGGACACCTCTTTGGGGACACCTCTGTGGGGACACCTCTGTGGGGACACCTCTGTATGAAACCCTCTTTGGGGACACTCTGTGAGGACCCCTCTGTATGAACCCCTCTGTGAGGACCGCCAGTCATTAGTTCTGTCTTGTTTGTCCACGTTCTGGTCTTTTTGCGGTTCCGTGCACCTGATACCGGCTGACCGACTGATCCCAGGTCTGCTCTCTGCCTCTCATTTCTAAAAATGGCCCTAGATACCCAGCACCCCCTTCTGCCCTCTCATTACCCCACCGAGGGGCACATCAGATCCCTTTGGCTCATCAAACCGAAGCCTGCACTGCACCCCTCGTCCCGGAAGCCGGTCATTATGGTTCTACAGGATGCCGGTCCATGAAAGGACATGGGAGATGTAATTGGGTTCAGACGGCGGTGTCCCCCCCACCCCCCATTCGGCCCCTCGCCTCGTCCCCCGAGACGGAACCTCACCGAAGGTAAAGGTGGCACACGGATGCTCAGAGAGCGTGCACACATACGTCCATTAACTAAAGTGTCTCTGTGACGGGGGACCGGACCCGTCCTCCTCCCGGGACGCCCGCGGGTTAATTCTACAAGACTCTGCGTTTGGTATTTATTGCAGCGCGGCGCGAGTGCTCCGGAGCCGAGGTGGAGGATTAGCTGACCCTCCATTTGTCCTGTTCCTCTGTTCCACACGATTCTGTCTTCCCCCCCCAACTCCATATTACAACAGGTAACAGAACGAAGGGGACGGGGGCGGATTTAACCTTTTCTAGATGTAATTTGTCCCGCCGTTTGAACAGAGCGAGGGTCTGACTGAGAGGGTCATCTCCACCTCGCCCCGGTTCTCCACCTCACCTCGCTCCCCCAAAGGGACAGTTCCTACAGCAATGACGACACGAATGGGGACGCACACAAAGAATGTCCATGCCCTTCCAGGGAAGAACGTGTCGGGCACCCAGGACAGGGCGGCAATCCATCACTGGGCACACGCTCACTCACACACTATATAGGGGCAATTTAGAGCAGCAATTCACCTTGAATCCATGCTTTTGGACTGTGGGAGTCTGTGGGAGCGGCAGTGAACAAAGCGGCAGCATGACAGAACCGCATTAGAATCTCGTCCCGCATTAGAACCTCGTCCCTCATTAGAACCGCATTAGAACCTTGTCCCTCATTAGAACCGCATTAGAACCTCGTCCCGCATTAGAACCACATTAGAACCTCGCATTAGATCCTCGTCCCTCATTAGAACCGCATTAGAACCTCGTCCCTTATTAGAACTGCATTAGAACCTCGTCCCTCATTAGAACCGCATTAGAACCTCGTCCCTCATTAGAACTGCATTAGAACCTCGTCCCGCATTAGAACCGCATTAGAACTTTGTCCCGCATTAGAACCGCATTAGAACCTCGTCCCTCATTAGAACCGCATTAGAACCTCGTCCCGCATTAGAACCTCGCATTAGAACCTCGTCCCTCATTAGAACCACATTAGAACCTCGTCCCTCATTAGAACCACATTAGAACCTCGTCCCGCATTAGAACCACATTAGAACCGCATTAGAACCTCGTCCCGAATTAGAACCTCGTCCCGCATTAGAACGTCACGCACCGAGGTTCTATTTACATTCTCATCAAACGTCAATGTGACAGAGCTGCGGAAATACAGGAGACATGCACACGGAGGACATGACCATAAACACACACACACACACACATATACACACACACTCACACACACACACTCACACACACACACACACATACACACACACACACTCGACCCCAATTACTGACGGGGAGCAACAGTTAGGGGGTGGATCTGATTTCCATTCACATGCAGAACGCCGGCGGAGCGGCGTGAAGGTGCGCTGACAGAACGGAGAACGTGGACGGCGAGGACGGACGGGTCGACAGGACACACGCAGACGTCTGAATCCTAATGAGACACCGTTCTGCTTTCATTGAAGCTGTCAGCCAATCACAGAGCTCCGTTTGATATGTGAACACAGTGATCACAACACTGCAGGAGTTAAGGTTCTAACGCAGACAGACTGAGGGTTCTAATAAAGAACCGAATGGACGTGTGCCCTGCTCACGATGAAGAGACGGGACAGACCGGGTCCGAGCACCGGGCCGCCGCACAGAGGTCTGGGTTTATCGCCATGGACACCCGTTATCAATCCACAAAACCATGTGGACGCCCAACAACAAGTCTAAAACCATGTGGACACCCAGCAACATGTGTCCAGAACCATGTGGACACTCAAAAACATGTCCAGAACCATGTGGACACTGAACAACATGTCCAGAACCATGTGGACGCCCAACAATGTGTCCAAAACCATGTGGAGTCACAGCAACATGTGTCCAAAACTATGTGGATGCCCAACAACATGTCCAGAACCATGTGGACGCCCAACAAGGTGTCCACAACAATGTGGATGCCCTACAACAAGTCTAAAATTATGTGGACACCCAGCAACATGTGTCCAAAACCATGTGGATGCCCAGAAATGTGTCCAAAACCATGTGGACACCCAGCGACATGTGTCCAAAACAATGTGGACGCCTAACAATGTGTCCAAAACCATGTGGACACCCAGCGACATGTGTCCAAAACAATGTGGATGCCCTACAACTCGTGTGAAGAACGTGTGTTCAAAACTATGTGGACGCCCAGTGACATATATCCAGAAGTATGGTGTGTCCAAATGTATGTGGACACCCAGTAACGTCAAAAAGCATCGGATCCACAATGATCTGCGTCCAGAAGTATGCGGACACCCAGTGAGGTGTCCATAGATATGCAAATGACCAGGTACGAGAACAAAGAAAAAGACACAAAGAAACTGTGAGGGTTCTCCGTTTAACAGAAGAGGACACCATGCATACATTCCTGCCACTAGAGACCGCCACACAAATTAGCTGATAATTACATTTTTTTCATTCGAGACACCAAGGGGTAATAACTGCCCCGTTAATGTCTTTATCCCCACCCCCCACTGCAGGAGGCATCTGAAGTGCCACACGTTCTCTAAACAGTGAGGGATCATGGGAGTGCTGAATTGAAGTGTTGGGGAGCGGTCCGATGGCCCCGCCCTCAGCTTTCTCTCGCAGAACGTCCTCAGCACCTGGAGAGACGCTCGGCAGCTGTTCGCTCACGCAACATCTGTCCATTCAGACGCTGAGACGGCGTGTTCTAATTAAATCCTGGACGCGGTTCCATTGGAGCGGCACCTGCAGATGCAGCAGAGGATCATGGGAGTTGTAGTTTGTGGTACTTGATTAATTTGGGTGTTGGCAGGTGGTTGGGGCCGCGGGTTTGAGATTACACAGCTGTCAGTGTGGGTTCTAGATCAGCAGCTGCTGGTGTGAACCCCCCCCACCCCCCCCAACACCCAATGCCACCAACACCCCCCCCCAACACACCCCCCAACACCCCCCCCAAACACCCCAGACAGCCGAGCATTGACCCACCTTCATGCTTACTGATCTGAGTAATTACAATGACCAACTGACCCACACACACACACACACACACACACACACACACACACACACAAACAAACACACACACAAACAAACACACACACAAACAAACACACACAGACACACAAACACACACAAACAAACACACACAGACACACAAACAAACACACACTCACACACACACAAACACACAAATCTATCACTGGACACACACACACACACACAGACACACAAACAAACACACAAACACACACACACACACATACACAGAGACACACAAACACACACAAACAAACACACACTCACACACACACACAAACAAACATATACAACCACACACACACAGACAAACAAACACACAAACACACACACACACAAACACACAAACAAATCTATCACTGGACACACACACACACACACAGACACACAAACACAGGCAGACACAAACACAAAGGCAAACAAACACACACACACACACACAGAGACACAAACACACAAACACAGACACAAACACAGACACACAGACACAAACACACACACACACAGAGACACACAAACACAGAGACACACAAACACACACACACACACACACACAGAGAGACAAGGGCCAATTGGCCTGGAATCCACATTTTCGGACCGTGAAAACTAAAGAACCCGGAGGAAACCCACACAGACACAGGGAGAACATGGAACCTCCACCCAGATGTGGACTTGAGAGGCGGACGACTACACCACTAAAGGTGAAATCAAAATCATAACACCTTTAAAATGAACCCCGCCGTCACCAGACGGTCCAACAGCAAACAATGTATTGAGCTTCTATTCGCATCTCGTGTCCTGTTCTCGTGTCCTGTTCTCTATAGTCACCGCTAGAACGTGACCTTCCAGCTGCGGAACATCTGGATTCAGCTCCCTGAAGCATATTCGTCTCCACAAACGTCCTCTCTGAGCGCAGGCGTCCGAATCTGCGCTCGCCTCTGTGCGTCTCTGCCTGATGACCTCAACAGAGGTGCCCCCCCCCCACACCCCCACACCCCCCACACCCCGGGGGGGCTGCGTCAGCTCTACTGGGGCGGACAGCGAGCGCGGGGCGGGTAACGACGGGCAAATTAATGATGAAGAATCGGACGTCCGCCCGCGAGATACCCCACATTTATCAGCGTCCGGGGGCCCGGCCCGGCGGCCCCTGTAC
>JAFMOC010000148.1:750000-752500 GCA_019802505.1 Corydoras sp. C115 | reverse complement strand
GTGTATGTGTGTGTGTGTGTGTGTGTGTGTGTGTGTGTGTGTGTGTGTGTGTGTGTGTGTGTGTGTGTGTGTGTGTCATTAACATGTCATTAGAACATCATCAAAATCACATCAGGCTGAAAGTCAGCTGAGATGTTGTGTAGTCAGCAGGTTCTCCACCTTACAGACCGCGCGGTTCGAACCTGCACTCAGTTCCATATGGATGGAATTGATTCTCCGTTTCCGACGCCGTCAGCGCTGCTGAGGAACGTCAGGAGAACCACGCCAATCAGAACGAAAGAACCGGAGCAACCGCCTCCACCGATCATAACCACGATCCTCACCCAACACCCTCACCGTTTCCCTTTAATCAGTTCATTAAATTATTTCTGACTCGATGTATTTGAATAATTAATGAACTTGAACTTAGGGCAAAAATTCCCTAAATTAATTTCAGTTTAATGATTTATTAAGGTGGCTTAGTGGTTTAGCATGTTCTCCTCTCAGCGCTAGGGATTCCCGGTTCGAATCCCCATCTGGGTGGAGTTTCCATGTTCTCCCCGTGTCCGCGTGGGTTTCCTCCTGGTTCTCCGGTTTCCTCCCACAGTCCAAAAACATGGATCAGTTGAGTTCTCCAAATTGCCCCATATAGAGTGTGTATGCGTGCGTGTCTGTCTGTGTGAGTGAGTGTGTGTCCAGTGATAGATTGGCGCCCTGTCCTGGATGTATCTGCCCAGCGCCCGAAACCTTCTCCCCTGGATGGGCATGGGGAACCCCACCGCGACCCTAATAGAGGATAAAGTGGAAGATAATGAATGAATGAATGATTTATTAAGAAGCAGTGTGGGGGATTTAGTGGCATCTAGTGGTGAGCTTGCATACTGCAACCAAATAAAATGCCACTTCCCCTGACCAATATGGCTGCCGAGGGGATGCGTTGCCGCTACGATGATAAGCATGGAGGTGCAACATGCCACGCGCACTCCAATCTAAATATAAAAAAACCTAATGGACCAATCGAGAACAGAGAACCGACAGGGGACCGAAAAAAAAACAAAGAACACAGATGGACTACAGTCTGGAATTATAAAACTACAAAGTCCATCTGTATGATAAGTGGAGGATAAAGTGGGTGTGGTCAAACCTCTGACTGGTACTGTACACGATGACTAAGGCTGTCACTGCAGAACTGACCATAAACAATCCACCACCCAAATTACACCTGACCAATAGAGAACAGAGAACCAACAACAAAGAACACAGATGGACTACAGTCTGGAATTATAGAACTACAAAGTCCATCTATATGATAAGAAGGGGAAGAAGGGGGCGTGGCCTAACTTGTGACTGGTACAGTCTATTATTAGTGAACTTAAACCAATCACTGAGCTGAATCCCGGTTCTAAAAGCCTTTAATATTCATGTTCCGGGGGATTTAAAGCCTCCACCCTCTCACGTCCCTCCTTTATGGAACCGTCTCCCAACACTGTTTCCTCTCTCAATTTCGTTTCTTTCTTGACCTCATAGTTCTCATTCAACATTAATGCCTGTTGGTTTTTTAATGAGAAAGCCTGCATCCCTCAGCTCTGGAAGTGCGGGGGGGGGGGGGGGGGGGGGGGTGGGGTGGATGGGGGGGTATTTCAAAGCGTGATCTGATGGGGGAAGGGCAACAAAACTCCACGGCGCAGAGGTCTCGCCCGGCGCCGATGTTCTCCGGTTTATCTTCTGCAGGAACGAAATGAAAGTCTGTATCCCGCCTCAAAGCCTGGCTTCCGTTTCAAGGCCTTTTTTTAAAAAAGTATCCACCCGAAAATCCCTTTAACGACGGAGCGGTGCGCTCCCTCCGAAACGCCGTGCCGAACGCACGCGGGGTGGTTAACCTGCAGGAACTCGCAGATTCACAGAGGCGCGGGTCGCTACAAGCGCCGTAATCACCCCGACGTATTCACAATTTAATAAGAATCCAGTGGCGCGTGGCGGGGAGAGTGCGTGATTTCGTCTCCGCCTCGCACCCCGGAAGTGCGGGTCGTCGTGTTTGTGAGGCGCAGCAACGGCGGGCGGGCCTCACCTGCCGTCGCGCCCTTGACTTCGGAAAAGTCAAGGGGGGGGGGGGGGGGTTATAAGAGCGTGTTCGAGGGTGTGAATGGGGGGGAGGGGGGCTTCCGAAAAGCTGGACAAGAAGCTCGAGACATACGGTGGAACCAAATCCGTCCAACGGCAATCGCCGAAATCCATGAAAACTGAGGCGCCGATTTTCATTTACATCAAATTAAAATTAATTAATTCGTTTTAGAGACTCGAACAAACACAACACACTTTATAAAGAAATAATATCCAATTTAATACTAAAAATAAAACAAAGAAATGATATCCATCCATTATCTTCCACTTTATCCTCTACTGGGGGAGGGGTGGGGGTTCCCCATGCCCATCCAGGGGAGAACGTTTCGGGCATTGGGCAGATACACCCAGGACAGGGCGCCAATCTATCACTGGACACACACTCACTCACACAGACACA
>JAFMOC010000148.1:735000-745000 GCA_019802505.1 Corydoras sp. C115 | reverse complement strand
ACAGTGTGTAAACGATGTGAGGACAGTGTGAAAACGATGTGAGGACAGTGTGAAAACGATGTGAGGACAGTGTGTAAACGATGTGAGGACAGTGTGAAAACGATGTGAGGACAGTGTGAAAACGATGTGAGGACAGTGTTAAGATGGCGTGAGGACAGTGTGAAAACGATGTGAGGACAGTGTTAAGATGGCGTGAGGACAGTGTGAAAACGATGTGAGGACAGTGTGAAAACGATGTGAGGACAGTGTGAAAACGATGTGAGGACAGTGTGAAGACGGTGTGAGGACAGTGTGAAAACGATGTGAGGACAGTGTGAAGACGGTGTGAGGACAGTGTGAAAACGACGTGAGGACAGTGTGAAAAACCATGTGAGGACAGTGTGAAAACGATGTGAGGACAGTGTGAAGACGGTGTGAGGACAGTGTGAAAACGATGTGAGGACAGTGTAAAGACGGTGTGAGGACAGTGTGAAAACGATGTGAGGACATTGTGAAAACGATGTGAGGACAGTGTGAAAACGATGTGAGGACAGTGTGAAAACGATGTGAGGACAGTGTGAAAACGATGTGAGGACATTGTGAAAACGATGTGAGGACAGTGTGAAAACGATGTGAGGACAGTGTGAAAACGATGTGAGGACAGTGTGAAGACGGTGTGAGGACAGTGTGAAAACGATGTGAGGACAGTGTGAAGACGGTGTGAGGACAGTGTGAAAACGATGTGAGGACAGTGTGAAGACGGTGTGAGGACAGTGTGAAAACGATGTGAGGACAGTGTGAAGACGGTGTGAGGACAGTGTGAAAACGATGTGAGGACATTGTGAAAACTATGTGAGGAAAGTGTGAAGACGGTGTGAGGACAGTGTGAAGACGGTGTGAGGACAGTGTGAAAACGATGTGAGGACATTGTGAAAACTATGTGAGGAAAGTGTGAAGACGGTGTGAGGACAGTGTGAAAACGATGTGAGGACAGTGTGAAGACGGTGTGAGGACAGTGTGAAAACGATGTGAGGACAGTGTGAAAACGATGTGAGGACATTGTGAAAACGATGTGAGGACAGTGTGAAAACGATGTGAGGACAATGTGAAAACGATGTGAGGACAGTGTGAAGACGATGTGAGGACAGTGTGAAGACGGTGTGAGGACAGTGTGAAAACGATGTGAGGACAGTGTGAAGACGATGTGAGGACAGTGTGAAAACGATGTGAGGACAGTGTGAAAACGACGTGAGGACAGTGTGAAGACGACGTGAGGACAGTGTGAAGACGATGTGAGGACAGTGTGAAGACGATGTGAGGACAGTGTGAAGACGATGTGAGGACAGTGTGAAGACGATGTGAGGACAGTGTGAAGACGATGTGAGGACAGTGTGAAAACGATATGAGGACAGTGTGAAAACGACGTGAGGACAGTGTGAAAACGATATGAGGACAGTTTGAAAACGGTGTGAGGACAGTGTGAAAACGATGTGAGGACAGTGTGAAAACGGTGTGAGGACAGTGTGAACACGGTGTGAGGACAGTGTGAAAACGATATTAGTCAGTGTGAAAACGGTGTGAGGACAGTGTGAAAACGATGTGAGGACAGTGTGAAAACGATGTGAGGACAGTGTGTGAACGCAGTGAGGACAGTGTGAAAACGATGTGAGGACAGTGTGAAAACGATGTGAGGACAGTGTGAAAACGATGTGAGGACAGTGTGAAAACGACGTGAGGACAGTGTGAAGACGGTGTGAGGACAGTGTGAAAACGATGTGAGGACAGTGTGAAGACGGTGTGAGGACAGTGTGAAAACGACGTGAGGACAGTGTGAAAACGATGTGAGGACAGTGTGAAGACGGTGTGAGGACAGTGTGAAGACGATGTGAGGACAGTGTGAAAACGATGTGAGGACAGTGTGAAGACGATGTGAGGACAGTGTGAAAACGATGTGAGGACAGTGTGAAAACGACGTGAGGACAGTGTGAAGACGGTGTGAGGACAGTGTGAAAACGATGTGAGGACAGTGTGAAGACGGTGTGAGGACAGTGTGAAAACGACGTGAGGACAGTGTGAAAACGATGTGAGGACAGTGTGAAGACGGTGTGAGGACAGTGTGAAGACGATGTGAGGACAGTGTGAAAACGATGTGAGGACAGTGTGAAGACGATGTGAGGACAGTGTGAAAACGATGTGAGGACAGTGTGTGAACGATGTGAGGACAGTGTGTGAACGCAGTGAGGACAGTGTGAAAACGATGTGAGGACAGTGTGAAGACGATGTGAGGACAGTGTGAAAACGATGTGAGGACAGTGTGAAAACGATGTGAGGACATTGTGAAAACGATGTGAGGACAGTGTGAAAACGATGTGAGGACAGTGTGAAAACGATGTGAGGACAGTGTGTGAACGCAGTGAGGATGATGTGAGGACAACAAGAGTACCGCGTGAGGACGAACTGAAGACGATGTGAGGATGATGTGAGGACAGCGTGAGGACGATGTAAGAACGGCATAAAATTGTTGTGAGGACAACATGAAAGCGATGTGAGGAAAGTATAAAGACAACATGAGGACGGTGTGCAAATGACTTGAGGACGACGTATCGCATGAGTATCATCGAAAAACCACACGGGGACGGCGTGAGGACGGCGTGAGGATGACGTGAGGATGACGTGAAGACGACATAAAGATGGATGATATGAAGATTTAATGTAAGGACGGTGTGAGGACAGCGTGAGGATGGTGTGAGGACGGCATAAAGACGACGTGAGGACGACGTAAGAATGTTGTGAGGACCATGTGAGGATGACGTGAAGATGGCATGAGGACGGCGTGCGTACCGTGCGAGAACGACATGAGGAGAACGTGAAGACGCTGTGAGGACACTGTGAGGACGATGGCGTGAGGATCAGACATGATACCACCCCCCTGGAGCAATGAGTGCTAAGACCCACATTGGTCACTTCAGAGCATCTCCTAATTATTTAATAAATAAGGTGGATGTCGTCAGAAAGAGGGCGGAGCTTATCTATAAAGGGGCGTGGCTGCAGAAATCATTCAGGAATCACTCTGTTTACTCCCA
Source organism: Corydoras sp. C115 (assembly GCA_019802505.1). Lineage (NCBI taxonomy): Eukaryota > Metazoa > Chordata > Actinopteri > Siluriformes > Callichthyidae > Corydoras > Corydoras sp. C115. The sequence continues at coordinate 741,938 of JAFMOC010000148.1, read as the reverse complement.
CATTCATCACTCAACATTTATCCTCTCTCTCTACACACACACACACACACACACACACACACTCACTCACACACACTCATGAGTCTCGGTCCTCACAAGGTTTCTTCCTTAAATAACATCATAACAGAGTTTTGTCTTGCCGCTGTCTCTTCAGTTTGCTCTTTGGGGGTTTAAAGGCTTTTCATTCTGTAAAGCTGCTTCATGACGATGTTCATTCATTCATTATCTTCCGCTTTATCCTCTATTAGGGTCACGGGGGGGTTCCCCATGTCCATCCAGGGGAGAACGTTTCGGGCGCTGGGCAGATACACCCATGACAGGGGGGCAATCTATCACTGGACACACACACACTCACACAGACACACTCTATATGGGGCAATTTTGAGAATTCAATTGACTTGATCCATGTTTTTGGACTGTGGGAGGAAACCGGAGGATCCGGAGGAAACCCACGCGGACACGGGGAGAACATGGAAACTCCACCCAGATGGGAATTCGAACCGGGAATCCCTAGTGCTGAGAGGAGAACATGCTAAACCACTAAGCCACCGTGCCGCCCTTCGTGACGATGTTCTGTCGTAAAAAAAAGGTCTATAAATAAATTACTTGAACTTAACTTGAACTTCACACACACACACACATTGTGGATCTGGATTTGGCATGTTCTCCCACATCAATCTGCACCCGCCGCACACAGACACGCCCCCCCCCCGATCGATAACAGAATGAGAGCGGGATGTCCTCGATCTCTGGCCCGCGTTCTGCCGCTGACCCACATTCCTCTGCGAAGCTGCTGACACGGGCAGATCCACCCCTCACGCGGGGGGGGTGGGGGGTGGTAGGGGTGGGGGTGGATGCGGGGGGGGTGTATGCTTTGATTAAGTAATTATCAGATATTATCAGGACTAAACAGAAACCATTAATGACTGGCCTGGTAGGGAGAGCGCCTCATTTCCCGGTGGAGCGGCGGCGGCGGGCCGTACTCGTGGCGACGGCGATGGCGGGGGCGGTGGGGGCGCTATCACAACACGACGCTCTGCTTTAATCTAGAACAACCGATTTTATTCCGTAATGAAGGTCTAATGGACTTTCGCTTAGACTGAACCACGCCGCTGTAACGGGAGACACGCCGGACCATCACGTGGTCAGCTTTATAGCGCGCATGAGGGTGATGTGGGGGTAGAAAACGGGGGGAGGGGGGAGACAGCGGGGCATTTAAGAAATGTAACGTGCTGCATTCGCATGCACGCATCCAAAACTATTGATCTTAAAAGAAAAAAACATTTAGATTGTCGCTCCAGTTCACCGTCAGTTAAAACGTTTGCATCTGAAATGTCGTGAGTGTCGCGCTGACATCAGAGATCTACATATGACATCACAACACATGAGATCTACATCTGACATCATAAATCTACATCTGACATCATAAATCTACATATGACATCATAAATCTACATCTGACATCATAAATCTACATCTGACATCACAAATCTACATATGACATCACAAATCTACATAAGACATCACAAATCCACATATCACATCACAGATCTACATATAACATCCCAAAACTATGTATGACATCACCAATCTACAACTGACATCACAAATCTACATATGACATCACAGATCTACATATGACATCATAAATCTACATATGACATCACAAATCTACATATGACATCACAAAACTACGTATGACATCACAAATCTACAACTGACATCACAAATCTACATCTGACATCACAAATCTACATCTGACATCACAAATCCACATATGACATCACAAATCCACATATGACATCATAAATCTACATCTGACATCACAAATCTACATATGACATCATAAGCCCACAGCGCCAGACAACAAAGTGTATAAAGGCAGAGATATTCCGAGTGTGGGCCCCCAATTCCATCCCACATCCACCCAATTACGGTGTTTGGGTGCGTGCGGGTGCGGGAGACGGAGGGGGAGGAGGGGGTGGGGGGGGGGTGTGGCAACGATGAGGACGAGAAGTGCTGAGCGACTTAAACGGCTATGATTACATTACGGACGAGAGGAGGAGAGCGAGGCCCCTGTTTGGGCACGTCCTCATGTATAAGCGGGGCCCCCGCGTCGCCCTCTATCTGTGGCGAGGGTTAACGGCGCGGTCGGGACATATTGGTCGGCGTGTGTGCATGACCACGCTCGCAGACGTAACGGCCTCATCTGTCGGTGAAAAGCACAGCGGGAGGAGGAGCGCGGGCGGAAGCTGAGGAGGCGCGGGGAGCGGGGAGCGGGGGCCGCCCGGGGGCCGCAGGGGCCGCTGGGCTTTAATTGAGTCCTTTGGGCCGAGCCTCGTCAGATCACAGGGCTTGTTACAGGAATCCGGTTTCATGCTTTCCTAACAATGGGATTTGGCAAAAAGGGATTTGTAGTCCGGAGGGAGTGCAGCAGTCACCTCACTCTGATCCCCCCCCCCCCCCCCCCTCTCTCTCTCTCTCTCCTAATGTTTATTCGCTCGTTAATCCCTTTGTTGGTTTATTGACTTCAAACCAATCACATCGAACCAACACAGACCCCTCCGGATTTTATACAGCATTACATATTCATATATATATATATATATATTAGGGCGGCACAGTGGCTTAGTGGTTGGCATGTTCTCCTTTCAGCACTAGGGATTCCCGGTTCGAATCCCAATCTGGGCGGAGTTTCCATGTTCTCCTGTGTCCGCGTGGGTTTCCTCCAGGTTCTCCCGTTACCTCCCACAGTCCAAAAACATGGATCAAGGTCAAATGAATTCTCCAAATTGCCCCATATAGAGTGTGTGTGTGTGTGAGTGTGTGTCCAGCGTGTGTCCAGCCATAGATTGCCCCCCTGTCCTGGGTGTATCTGCCCAGTACCCGAAACGTTCTCCCATAGGATGAAGCGGAAGATAATAAATGGATGGATATATATATATATATATATATATCCATCCATCCATTATCTTCTGCTTTATCCTGTATTATGGACGCGGTGGGGGGGGGGTTGAGTGTGGGTGTGGGTGAACATTTCGGTCGCTGGGCAGATACACCCAGGACAGGACGCCAATCTATCACTGTGCACACACTCACTCTCTATATGGGGCAATTTGGCAAATTCAATTGACCTTGATCCATGTTTTCTGAATGTGGGAGGAAACCGGAGAACCCGGAGGAAACCCACGCAGACACGGGGAGAACATGGAAACTCCACCCACGTAGCTCTAAGTTCCTAAATCAAAAATTTTGAACAGATATGTGCTTCCACCGTTGTTTAAAGAGTTTGGGGAAGGCCTCGTTCTGTTTCAGGACGACTCTCCCCAAGTGCAAATAAAATGACCCCCCCCCCCCCCACAGAACCCTGATAACCTGACTGACACCTTTGGGATGAATTGGAACAGAGACTGTGAGCCGACTCCTCGTGATGATTTGTGAATGTCTCATCAGCATGTTGTTCACTTCATGAGTATTCCATTAACTCAGCCTTCTTTAATTCAGAGTGCAGTTACACTTCACGGCCTGCAGGGGGTTCACAGATCAGATCGATCACCTCCTGAGTTCTGAACAAAGGATTCCAAACAAACCGCGCCGTCTGAACCCGGGTTCTGTTCGAGGTCCGTTGTGCTCAGTTTGGGTAGAAAAGGGAAGAACCTTCGCCATGGGGGGGGGGGCGGATAGTCGGCCGCAGCGACGAAGTCAGCGCAAAAGAAAGAGAACCGGAGACAAAGACCGAGGCAGACAGAGAACAGAGAACAGAACCAAAGCCTTCATTTACCCATCAGTCTCTGTATGAGTGTGTGTGTGTGTGTGTGTGTGTGTGTGTGTGAGTGTGTGTGTGTGTGTGTGTGTGTGTGTGTGTGTGTGTGTGTGTGAGTGTGTGTGTGTGTGTGTGTGTGTATGAGTGTGTGTGTGTGTGTGTGTGTGTGTGTGTGTGTGTGAGTGTGTGTGTGTGTGTGTGTGTGTGTGTGTGAGTGTGAGTGTGTGTGTGTGTGTGTGCGTGTGTGTGTGTGTGTAAAAGCAGGCTGGAATAGGCAGATGGAAAGTGCTTCTACACTGACGGAGTGATGCGGACAGAGACGGTGTCTCTCAGTCTCTCAGTCCCTTAAGTCCCCGAGTGACATTAATAACATGCCATCCGTCTTCATCTTCACACACACACACACACACACACACACACACACACACACACACACACACACACACACACACACACTGCAGTACGCCATCTACCTACCTAACAGATTATAAAAGTTTGGACACCCCCCCTTTTTGCCCCACTTTTTGTCCATGTTCTCAGTTCCACCTCCTGTAAAGATGGACTTTGTAGTTCTCCAATTCCAGTCTGTAGTCCATCTGTTTGTGTTCTACAGTACATACTGTGTTCTCTGTTCTAATGGTCAGAACCCCAATAGTACCACCACAGAGCAGCCACCACCACATCAGTGTCACTGCAGAACTGACCATAAACAATCCACCACCCAAACTACACCTAACCAATAGAGAACAGAGAACCAACAACAAAGAACACAGATGGACTACAGTCTGGAATTATAGAACTACAAACTCCATATGTATGATAAGAGGAGGAAACAGATAATGGAGCAAGAAGGGGGCGTGGCCTAACTTTGGACCAGTACTGTATATAGTTGACAGGATGATATATAAACACAATACACACACCCCCCCCTCTGAGTGCAGCTGGACAGACACACACACTCTCTTTACACGAGTGTATAGTGTCCATTAAGAGCACCTGTTGAGGATGAGGATTAATCAAGGCGCCCCCCCCCCCACCCCCCACCCCCCGGGGGCAATAACTCAGCTCGCTCTATTCTCTGCGTTCGGTGGATTTACACGTGGAGGAGCGCACGCGTTTGTTTAACCACGTCAACCTCACCATACACCACACAGAGACACAAAGACACAGAGACACCGAGACACAAAGTCACAGAGACACAGAGACACAGAGTCACAGAGACACCGAGACACAGAGACACAGGGACACACAGAGAAACAGAGACACAAAGACACCGAGACACAGAGTCACAGAGACACCGAGACACAGAGACACAGGGACACACAGAGACACAGAGACACAAAGACACCGAGACACAGAGTCACAGAGACACCGAGACACAGAGACACAGGGACACACAGAGAAACAGAGACACAAAGACACCGAGACACAGAGTCACAGAGACACCGAGACACAGAGACACAGGGACACACAGAGACACAGAGACACAAAGACACCGAGACACAGAGTCACAGAGACACCGAGACACAGAGACACAGAGACACCGAGACACAGAGACACAGGGACACACAGAGACACAGAGACACAAAGACACCGAGACACAGAGTCACAGAGACACCGAGACACAGAGACACAGGGACACACAGAGACACAGAGACACAAAGACACCGAGACACAGAGACACACCGAGACAGAGACACAGAGACACAGGGACACAGGGACACAGGGACACAGAGACACAGAGACACAGAGACACAGACACACAGAGACACAGAGACACAGAGACACAGAGACACAGACACACAGAGACACAGACACACAGAGACACAAAGACACAAAGACACCGAGACACTAAGACACCGAGACACAGAGATACCGAGACACAGAGACACCGAGACACCGTGACACAGACACACAGAGACACAAAGACACCGAGACACTAAGACACCGAGACACAGAGATACCGAGACACAGACACACAGAGACACAAAGACACAAAGACACCGAGACACAGAGACACCGAGACACCAAGACGGAGGGAACCATAAAGATGCAAATCCACAGGCTCTCGCACCAACAACCTCTCACACACACACACACACACATGCACACACACACACACACATACACACACACGTCTCCAGGGTCCCATAAAGCGAGCGGCGTTCATGGAGTGATGATTAGAGAGACCTTTAATGGTGACGTGGCGCTGTGGACGTCTTAAAGCTGGAATAACGAGGCGTATTGTTTTAAACGCTCGTTACAGATCGCGGCTCTTCAACGTCTGCACGCGGCGTCGTGTGCGGGTCTGCGGCAGACGGGCTGGGTCTGCGCCGCACGCAGACAGCGGCGACAAATGAACATGTAGATGTTGGTTCCAGCCGCGTGCACCGACGTTCACCGCTTCAGAAAAATACAATGTTCTTATACCAACGCACGGAACCGAGACGTAAATATAAATACATCTTAATAAAGACCACGTGGAAAGACATAACCGAGAGGCAGGGTGCAGACGGATCACACACACACACACACACACACACACACACACACACACACACACACACACACACACACACACACACACAAACGCAGGACTATATAGTGAAGAGAAGCATGAAAAATGAGAAAGAACTTGATGAACGCTGAGACATTATGCACAGAGGTGGACATGTGAGAGTGCAGTGAGAATGGGACCTCTGTATACGTTGACATTTACATATATAGTCTTCCATACACAGCGCTGTGAGGACAAGTGGACACAAGTGGACTCGCATCTCTCCGAACGAGTGATTTATGCACAGAGTGTGCGGCGGAATACACACATCTCATGCATTTACAATAATAAAGCAACACGGTACGAGAGGGCGGGGCATTGTTATGAATAAATCATATGAAGATGTTTTATTAGTCCTGATGTGCAGTGGAGCACCGCTCCACCTCTTGCTCATCATTTCCTCACAATAATACACGACCTCGAGTGTCTTATAGCTTTAATAAAACACTTACAAACACACTATAAAAAATATATATATATATATATATATATATATATTCATTCATTATCTTCCACTTTATCCTCTATTAGGGTCGCGGTGGGGTTCCCCATGCCCATCCAGGGGAGAACGTTTCGGGCGCTGGGCAGATACACCCAGGACAGGGCGCCAATCCATCG
>JAFMOC010000148.1:672500-730000 GCA_019802505.1 Corydoras sp. C115 | reverse complement strand
CTCGCTGCTCGCTGCTCGGGCGCTGGGCAGATACACCCAGGACTCGGCGCCAATACATCACTGGGCACACACTAACACAGACACTATATAGGGGCAATTAGGAGCAGCCAGTTCTCCTTGAATCCATGTTTTTGGACTGTGAGAAGAAAACCGGAGAACCGGGAGGAAACCCACGCGGACATGGGGAGAACATGCAAACTTCACCCAGATCGGGATTGGAACCTGGATCCCCAGCGCTGAGAGGAGAACATGCTGAACACTACGCCACCTGGTGGGGGGGTGTAGAATGTTTGGGGTGCTGGGCAGATACAGCCAGGACAGGGTGCCAATCACACACACACACACACACACACACACACACACACACACACACACACACACATATGTGGGGGGTGGTGTTGTATGAAGAAACACCCAGGACAGGGTCCTAATCTATTTCTGTGCACACACTCCTTGAATCACACACACACTATATGGGGGCAATTTAGATAGGGGCAATTTAGAGCAGCCGATTCACCTTAAATCCACGTTTTTAAACCCTGAGAGAAAACTGGAGAACCCAGGGAAAACCCACGTGGACACGAGGAGAACATGCAAACCCCACCCAGATCGGAATTCCAACCTGGATCCCCAGGCCTGAGAGGAGAACAGGCCAACCACTACGAGTATAACACATGAAAGAATCACACCACAGGCAAAACAGAGCAACAGAGAAACAGAACAGAAGAACTGGAACCCCGTCGGAAAACGATGCCCGTTTGCCTTTTGGGGGGGGGGGGGGGGGGGAGGTGGGGGGTACGAGCGCATGTGTGGTGCAGATGAAGCGTGTACATCATCATCATCATCATCATCATCACTCCGGTCAGCACTCCGGGGCGACTTTGGGACGAATGGCACGGCCGTCCCTCGCTGCTCGCTGCTCGCTGCTCGCTGCTCGCTGCGCCCGCGTGCAGACGGTCGCTAATCCACTCGAGTGACTTATTAAAGCGTCTGTGCAACGAGCGGCTAATTTCATTAGCTGCCCGGCGCGAGGGACCCCCGCTATCTTATTTGCGCTTGGCCGGAGGAGGAGGAGCTGTGCGCGGGGGTGTTATCATCCGCACACAGCGAAGGCTCCTGCAATCAGGGTGAGAGAGGAGGAGGAGGAGGAGGAGGAGGAGGAGGAGGAGGAGGAGGAGGAGGAGGAGGAGGAGGCGCAGATAAAGGGCGAGAGAGAGAGGAGATTAATGAGAGGTGGAGGGGGGGGGAGCTAATTACAAGAGGTGCAAATATTGGGAGGTTTAAAATCGTTACAGAGGATGCTCATTACAGTGTGTACGGCGGCTTAGTGATTGGCATGTTCTCCATGTTCTCCTCTCAGCGCTGGGCATCCAGGTTCGAATCCCGATCTGGTTGGAGTTTGCATGTTCTCCCCGTGTCTGCGTGGGTTTACTCCAGGTTCAAAAACAAAAACGAGGATTCAAGGTGAACTGGCTGCTCTAAATTGCCAGGTATATTTTCAATTGCTCCATGTATATATACACCATATGTGTAATGGTTGGCATGTTCTCCTCTCATCGCTGGGGATCCAGGTTCGAATCCCGAACTGGGTGGAGTTTGCATGTTCTCCCCGTGTCCGCGTGGGTTTACTCCAGGTACAAAAACAAAAACGTGGATTCAAGGTGAACTGGCAGCTCTAAATTGCCCCATTTGAATATTTAAATTGCTCCATGTATATATACACCATATGTGTAATGGTTGGCATGTTCTCCTCTCAGCGCTGGGGATCCAGGTTCGAATCCCGATCTGGGTGGAGTTTGCATGTTCTCCCCGTGTCCACAAGGGTTTCCTCCAGGTTCTCCTTGTGTGCACGTGGGTTTCCTCCGGTTTCCTTCCACAGTCCATTGGCTGCACTAAATTTCCCCTATAGAGTGTGTGTGAGTGTGTGTCCAGTAATAGATGGGCGCCCTGTCTTGGGTGTATCTGACCAGTGTTCCGAAACGTTCTCCCCTGGATGGGCCCCTGGATTTCCCCCCACCAAGGATAGAGCAGAAGATAAAGGAATGGATTGATGGAACCTGGAGAACCGGGGAGAACATGCAAACTCCATGCAGATTGGGATTCGAACCTGGATCCCCAGCGTAGAGAGTCCCAGTTTCCTCTCACAGTCCTAAATCTAAATTGCCCCCATATGTTGTGTGTGTGTCTGAATAAGTGTGTGCTCTGTAATAGACTGGCGCCCTGTGCTGGCTGTATCTGCCCAGCGCCCGAAATGTTCTCCCCTTAGAAGGGCGTGGGGAACCCCCCTCCCCCCCCCCCCATCATCACCTTGAAATCATTTTTAAAATACAGATATACATTTCTCTAAACACATCACACCGTCCTTAAAGGTCTTCCGAGCTCTGTTTGCCCCTGACACACGTTTATTCTAATTCCTGATGACATTAACCAGCTGAAGACAGCCCCCCCATGCCCCCCCCACAGTACATTAGTGAAGGTTCAGTACGGGGTCAATCAATGGTCACCCAGAGGTCAGCGCCCTCGGGAGACTCAGGACTCGCTTATCTCCAGCAGCATGTCCAACCCGGGACGATCAGTTGTCTCTTGTTCAGACACGACGGCCGCGTGTTCCACCCTGATATTATCCATTTCGGTTAATTTACTACAAACGATCACAGACATCGGAACCCCGATCATGTTCTGGAGGTATTGATGTTCTGTTATATTCAGTTGGCGTACGTTGGTTGAATAGTTTCTGATACACACTCTCAGCGATCAGCATGACGTCCAGCGGTATACGACACTAACGCCACACTAAGCTTTGTGTTCTGAAGGTTCATCCTGAGAGCATTCTGAGGTCACACACCGATGTAGGACCAGAGTTCATCCCAAACGTGCTGGATGGGGTGGGGTCAGGGTTCCGTGTGGGCAAGTCTGGTTCCTCCCCAACCAAACTCACTCAAGAGTGCACTGTTAAGGACCATGCTTTGTGTAATGGAACGAAACCGGGCCTTCCCCAAACTGTTCTGTCAAAGGTCACTTTATTTTAGACTTCTTTTAGTAAGTGGTCCACCGCGTACCCCGCATCTTGATTTGGGGCGTGTCAGGGTGTCGTTGCCATAACGTGATGTGCAATAAACCATCCATCCATCCATTATCTTCCACTGTATCCTATATTAGGGTCGCGGGGGGGGGGGGGGGGGGGAGTTCCCCATGCCCATTCAGGGGAGAACGTTTCGGGCGCTGGGCAGATACACCCAGGACAGGACGCAAATCTATTGCTTAGCACACACTCACTCACACACACACACTCTATTTGGGGCAATTTTGAGAACTCAATTGACCTTGAGGCGGCACGGTGGCTTAGTGGTTAGCACGTTCGCCTCTCAGCACTAGGGTTTCCCGGTTCAAATCCCCATCTGGGTGGAGTTTCAATGTTCTCCCCGTGTCTGCGTGGGTTTCCTCCGGGTTCTCCGGTTTCGTCCCACAGTCCAAAAACATAGATCAAGTTAATTGAGTTCTCTAAATTGCCCCATATAGAGTGTGTTTGAGTGTGTGAGTGTTTACCCAGCGATGGATTGGCGCCCTGTCCTGGGTGTATCTGCCCAGCGCCCGAGACGTTCTCCCCTGGATGGGCATGGGGAACCCCACCGCGACCCTAATAGAGGATAAAGCGGGAGATAATGAATGAATGAATTGACCTTGATCCATGTTTTTGGACTGTGGGAGGAAACCGGAGAACCCGGAGGGAACCCACGCGGACATGGGGAGAACATGAAAACTCAAAGCCCAGATTGGGATTCGAACCGGGAATCCCTAGCACTGAGAGGAGAACGTGCTAAACCACTAAGCCATCGTGCCACCCGCAATAAACCAATAATAATAATAATAATAATAATAATAACTTTAATTAACGTTAACACCGTCTGCAGGATACATCGTGGCTTGAGGTTGAATTAAACCCAGATTATCTAATCTCATCCTCATCATCTGTTTAATCCTCCACTCGATTGGGTGTGGTGGTGGTGGAGGGGGTGGAGGTGGTGGTGGGGGTGGTGGTGGAGGTAGTGGGGGGGGGGCATGGCTGGTCACCGTGCTGGTTATTAAATTGGGTCATTTATTGGACGCCTTTATCCAAAGTGACTTACAAGGTGAGAACAGGGTTCATCACAACATCCCTGGAGCAATGAGGGTTAAGGGTCTCGCTCAAGGACACACACTGATAACTTCAGTGGACCTGGGATTTGAACCCACAACCTTAAGATTGACAGCCCAATGCCCTGACCACTGAGCTAACCCGCCCCTGACCCAGGACAGGGTGCCAATTGGGGTGCCAACAGGGTGCCAATCTATCACTGGACACACCCTTACTTACGCACACATTATATAGGGGCAATTTAAATAGGGACAATTTAGAGCAGCCAATTCACCTTGAATCCATGTGTTTGAACTGTTGGAGGAAATGGGGTGACACGGTGGTGTTTATTATTAGAATATCGTACTAATTGTGACTCACAATTAAAAGTCACGCAGCCGCGACTTTAATTATTAGCTTTTCAGACGAACAACACAATTACGACGCTGCGACTCAAACGAGCTCGTTTGTCATTCGTCATTAGTTCAGTCCCGCGCGCCGACGTGTCGCCATCAGCAGCGCGATTCGTTTTGCTGAATCGATTCTTTCGGGATCCTCGACTTTTATTGGCGCTGGCGGATCAAATGATTCATTTCCGTTCAAACTGTAACGAGTCGCAATAAGTAGAGCCGACTCGGCGCGAGCGTAAAACGAATCAATACGACTCGAGTCGCAATAAAACGCTAATCCGTCGCCTTGTTGCAAAAACGGCGGACAATAAAGAAAAAAGATCAAGGATAAAAGAGGAGCCGAGTGCGTAACGCTGAAAGAGACGAAATGTTGATGAGCTAAAGAACCGCATTGTTCTCAAATGAGCAGCACATGATGAATTCATTCATTAATTAATCAGCAGAGCGAGAGGACGGCGTGCAAACCGCAATCATCACACATCACACATCAATAAGAAATTTGGGACAGCACCTCTAGGGGGCGCCATGCCATAGAGGCTAGCTTATTTCATTCATTCATTATCTCCCGCTTTGTCCTCTAGTAGGGTCGCGGTGGGGTTCCCCATGCCCATCCAGGGGAGAACGTTTCGGGCGCTGGGCAGATACACCCAGGACAGGGCGCCAATCCATCGCTGGGCACACACTCACTCACTCACTCAAACACACTCTATATGGGGCAATTTGGAGAATTCAATTGACTTGATCCATGTTTTTGGACTGTGGGAGGAAACCGGAGAACCCGGAGGAAACCCACGCAGACACGGGGAGAACATGGAAACTCCACCCAGATGGGGATTCGAACCGGGAATCCCTAGTGCTGAGAGGTGAACGTGCTAAACACTAAGCCACCGTGCCGAGAGAACGTTTCGGCAGATACACCCAGGACAGGGTGCCAATCTATCACTGGACACACACTTACTTACACACACATTATATAGGGGCAATTTAAATAGGGACAATTTAGAGCAGCTAATTCACCTTGAATCCATGTGTTTGAACTGTTGGAGGAAATGGGGTGACACAGTGGTGTAGTGGTTAGCACGTTCTCCTCTCAGCACTAGGGATTCCTGGTTCGAATCCCGATCTGGCTGGAGTTTCCATGTTCTCCCCGTGTCCGCGTGGGTTTCCTCCGGGTTCTCCGGAATCCTCCCACAGTCTATTGACTGCTACATTGGCTGCTCTAAATTGCCCCAATATAGTATGTGTGAGTGTGTGCCCAGCAATAGTTTGGCGGCCTGTCCTGGGTGTATCTGGCCAGCGTTCCGAAACGTTCTCCCCTGGATGCGCACCCCCCTTCATCATCTTGAAATCATTTCAAAATACAAATATCACCCTCCTGCCGAGCTCAGTTTGCCCCGACACACATTTATTCTAATTTCCGATAAAGACAGCACGCCCCCCCCCCACCACAGTACATTAGTGAAGGTTCAGTAGAAGACACCCCCCCCCCCCCCGGACTCTAATAGGGCATTAAGAGTAAGATGAAGGATGGATTGATGGATGGGAAGAACCGGGAGAGCTGGGGAGAACATGCAAACTCCATGCAGATTGGGATTCGAACCTGGAGAGGTGAAGCCGCTGACCACGACACCACCGCGCCGCCCCAAATACAACCGCCGCCCCAAATACAACCGCACAACGTTCATTCATTCATCCATTATGTTCCGCTTTATCCTCTATTAGTGTCGCGGTGGGGTTCCCCATGCCCATCCAGGGGAGAACGTTTTGGGCGCTGGGCAGATACACCCAGGACAGGAGGGCAATCTATCACTGGACACACACTCACTCACACAAACATACTCTGTATGGGGCAATTTGGAGAACTCAATTGACTTGATCCATGTTTTTTGGACTGTGGGAGGAAACCGGAGAACCCGGAGGAAACCCACGCGGACACGGGGAGGACATGGAAACTTCACCCAGATGGGGATTCGAACCAGGAATCCCTAGCGCTGAGAGGAGAACATGCTAAACCACTAAGCCACCGTGCCGCACCGTACAACGTGATTCACTTTAATTCGCTGAATGATATAAAATATGAGGGCAAGCTGCATGTGAGTTTTGGTTCCTACAATGTTATATATACCTGTACACACACACACACACACACACACACACACACACACACACACACACACACACACACACACACACACCTCGGGGGTGATCGCTCAATGTCACCCGCTTTCATTTCCTGCGCTGATCAGAAATCTGATCCCCGCCCGTCCGACGGCATCCTGACACCGGCACCGCCACGCGGCGACCTGCCCCTGCTGCTGCCCCGCCACCCAAACGAGTTCATTTAACCCTGACGAACCGCAGCCCGGCTAAATAAATCTGAAATATCACCGCAATCTCGGAGATCTCGGCGCGCCGGGGCGCAGGAAGCAATCTCGGGGCCTGTCCCGGCATTGTACACGGGGACAATGTGGAAGAAATATAATAGGATTAGCCGAGCGCCCGCCGCCGGGTCCTCACGCCGCCGCCGCGGACACTTTGATGAAGTAAGAACAATCAGAGGTGTGAGTTATGGTTCTCATATGCCTGGAAGCTGCTGCACTTGCACTCTTCTTCAACGACAGGGACAAGCACATGTCGACACACACACACACACACACACACACACACACACACACACACACTGTATGTTCGGTATACATGCTCAGAACCTGACCCGCCGCAGTCCTAATAATAGCCCTCGCTCTCAGCGATGTAAAGCACGAAAGAGCACACATTCTGTAGATAAGGTTCTATTTGCGTTTAAACAGAACGTTCTGCGTTCCTCGCGCTCTGTTCGTGACTTACCCTCGTGTTTTGTTTGACGACATACTTTAAAAAAAAACTCTGTGGAACCACGTATTTATCTCATCTCATTATCGTACGTGCGGCACGGTGGTTTAGTGGTTTAGCATGTTCTCCTCTCAGCACTAGGGATTCCCGGTTCGAATCCCCATCTGGGTGGAGTTTCCATGTTCTCCCCGTGTCCACGTGGGTTTCCTCCGGGTTCTCCGGTTTCCTCCCACAGTCCAAAAACATGGATCAAGTCAATTGAGTTCTCCAAATTGCCCCATATAGAGTGTGTCTGTGTGAGTGAGTGTGTGCCCAGTGATAGATTGCCCCCCTGTCCTGGGTGTATCAGCCCAGCGCCCGAAACGTTCTCCCCTGGATGGGCATGGGGAACTCCCCCCCCCCCACTAAGGTTGCGGGGGGGGGGGGGGGTTCCGCATGCCCATCCAGGGGAGAACCTTTCGGGTGTTGGATCTATCGCTGGGCACACACTCACTTAGACAGACACACATTATATGGGGGCAATTTAGAGCAACCGATTCAACTTCAATCCATGTTTCTGCACTGTGGGAGGAAACTGGAGAACCCGGATGAAACCCACACAGGCACGGGGAGAACATGCAAACTCCACCCAGATCGGGATTCGAACCTGGATCCACAGTGCTGAGAGGTTTAGTGCTAATTATTACCCCACCGTGAGGTTCACCATGCCGTTCCAGTGGAGAACGTTTCGGGGGCTGGGCAGATACACCCAGGACAGGACGCCAATCTATCACACTCACTCACACAGACACACTCTATATGGGGCAATTTGGAGAAATCAATTGACCTTGATCCATGTTTTTGGACTGTGGGAGGAAACCGGAGAACCCGGAGGAAACCCACGCGGACACGGGGAGAACATGGACACTCCACCCAGATGGGGATTCGAACCTGGATCCCCAGCGCTGAGAGGAGAACATGCTGACTCAGCAAATTTAACCCGCAGTGATGGAATATTGGAGCGTTTATGAAACGCTGATGTGAGGTTATTGATGAGAACCTACAGAGCGATCGGTTATGATGTCGCTGACACCACGTTTCCCATTACAGAGTGACAGATCAGAGGCGGGGGGGGGGGGGGGGTCCAGACGATTCGGGTTACACAGACCCCTCTCCTCTGATTGGTCTGGAAGAGACGATCTGAAGGGTGACCTCTGACACCACGTTACCCAAGATGCCCGACGCAACAGCTGTTCACGCTATAAAGATAGAACCAATGAGACAGCAGCAGAGAGTCTGGAGGTCCGGGTTCCGCTGGTGCTGGGGGGGTGCACCGCGCTGATGATGTCATAAACATTTACATTACATTTAGCCAGAGAACAAATTCACACACACACACATATATATATATATATATGAAGATCTCCGGTTCGTGTCCTGATGATGCCCCAGCCGACCAGATTGGACGGGGTTTTAGGAATAGTGGAAGGGGGGGGAGGGGGGAGGGTGAGGGTGGGGTCTACTACCGTCTCTATAAACCACAGTAGCCATATTTACCCTGAGATCAGAGGAAAGCCCCTCTTAATGCCGCCGATCCCCCGACCAAATGCTGCCTGCGCAGACGCCTGCAGCGCCAAAACTGCAGTGTACACAGCTGTCAATCAGCCTAAAGACGCAAACACCATAACACCCCCCCTCAACCCCCCACCTCCCTCCCCCCACCCCAATATTCACAAACATTCACAAAATTTTTAATTTAACATTTTTTTTACACGACAATGAGGAGGAACGGAGGACGTGGACGTGACACCAGCCAATCACGACCGTCTATGAGCTCATGTGTAAGGGAGTGCGTTAGGACACGCCCCCTTCTTCCTTCACGTATCATATAGATGGATTTTGTAGTTCTATAACTACAGACTGTGGTCCATCTGTGTTCTTTGTTGTTGGTTCTCTGTTCTCTATTGGTCAGGTGTAATTTGGGTGGTGGATTGTTGATGGTCAGTTCTGCAGTGACAGCCTTAGTCATCATGTATAGTACCAGTCAGAGGTTTGACCACACCCACTTTATCCTCCACTTACCATATAGATGGACTTTGTAGTTCTATAATTCCAGACTGTAGTCCATCTGTGTTCTTTGTTGTTGGTTCTCTGTTCTCTATTGGTCAGGTGTAATTTGGGTGGTGGATTGTTGATGGTCAGTTCTGCAGTGACACTGATGTGGTGAGGGGGGGGGGTTAGTGCAGCAGTGCTGCTGTAGTTTCATTTCTCCACCTCAGTGACACTGCTGGGATAGGAATAATGCACCCACCAAATAACCCCTGCTCTGTTGTGGTACTATTGGGGTTCTGACCATTAGAACAGAGAACACAGTATGTACTGTAGAACACACACAGATGGACTACAGAATGGAATTGTAGAACTACAAAGTTTATCTATACTGTTAATTTAATATATAGTACCGGTCAAAAGTTAGGCCACGCCCCTTTCTTGCTCCATCCTCCATGTCCTCCACTTACAATATAGATGGACTTTGTAGTTCTCCAATTACAGACTGTAGTCCATCTGTGTTCTTTGTTATCCCTGCTCTGTGGTGGAACTATTGGGGTTCTGACCATTAGAACAGAGAACACAGTATGTACTGTAGAACACACACAGATGGACTACAAATTGTGATTTTAGAACTACAAAGTCCATCATCACAGTAAGTGGAAGGTGGTTCTGTGCGGTTCCGTCGGGTGCTGGACTGAATTAAGGTAAAGGGGAGGTGATATTAAAGTGCGCTGGCGTGTTAATAAAGCGCGGGTTCTGCGAGGTGCTGGAGTGTTTATCTGGACGAGCGGCACATCCATCCATTTTCCCGGTAATTGCTTTTCCGACAGCTGACGGCGGAGTCGGAATGGAACGCGGCGCCGGGTCAGCCGGGCGTGTGCGCGCGGCGGGATGTGACTCCATTACACGGGCGCGAGCGGGGTGCAAACGCACATCATTAATCAAAGGGACGGGTTCCGATCGGAGGGCCGCAATAAACGCCCACGGTGACACCGCACACTTAGGTGGTGGAGCGCAGGTCCGTTATCAACGTGCACCTGGGACGTGGCGGGATGTGTATTAAAGGCATAACCACGCGGTACTTAACCTTCGTCTGCTGAATGTGTAGTGCGAGGGGCGTTCTCCACGTCCATCCAGGGGAGAACGTTTGGGAAGCTGGACAGAAACAACCAGGACAGGGTGCCAAACAATCGCTGGGGACGCATTCACTCACACTACAGTATATGGGGCAATTTAGATCAGCAAATTTACCTTGAAACCTATCCTACCGCATGGAGAACATACACCTATACCAGCGCTGAGACGAAGACACGATAACCGCCACGCCAACTATAAGACATATTAAACCTATCTAACATAATTTAAAACATCAACCCCTACAATTCCATACAGTACTTTAGGTGGCGCTATGCTTATTACGTGCATGCGTACAGTACAGGTGGTTACCTTAATAAATACCTTAATAAATTCCTTAATAATAAATTAATTAATAACACCCCACACTTAATAAATAACAAACAAAAGGCAACAGGGGGTGGTGCCTACCGAACAAGTCCTCAAGTATTGACTGTGCTAAGACACTAGAGGGAGCTCCCATCAACTCTTATTGAACAGAGAATGCCACGCGGGGTACGAAGCAGAACATACTGTAGAGCACCCTGCGTCCGCGTGATGGCCAGCAAATTCAGCTGCACGCTGACCGCTGAGCGGCGAGATGTCGCGTTGCCTCAGCACCTTCAGCACAACGGCCAGCGGCCAGTGCAAAATTAAAACTTAGTGGTTTAGCATGTTCTCCTCTCAGCACTAAGGATTCCCGGTTGGAATTCCAATCTGGGTGGAGTTTGCATGTTCTCCTCCGGGTTCTCTGGTTTACTCCCACAGTCCAAAAACATGGATCAAGGTCAATTGAATTCTCCAAATTGCCCCATATAGAGTGTGTCTGTGTGTGTGAGTGTGTGTCCAGCGATAGATCGGCGTCCTGTCCTGGGTCTATCTGCCCAGCGCCCGAAACGTTCTCCCCCCATGAAAAGTCTTATGGAAAGTCGAAGCCGCGTGCTCACTTGAAGCAAAAGGGGGCGCCAGATCCACAGAATGACAACTGCTATGTAACGCATGGTTATTCATTCATTCATTCATTCACTATCTTCCGCTTTGTCCTATATTAGGGTCGCGGGGGGGGGGGGTTCCCCATGCCCATCCAGGGGAGAACGTTTCGGGCGCTGTGCAGATACACCCAGGACAGGGGGGCAATCTATCGCTGGGCAACGCATGGTGATTATGATGTCATAATAATTGTGAGAGTAAAGTTTTGCAGGATCTGTAATGTTCGGAGGACAACTTCTGAAAGACGTCTGATATCTGAAGCGTCTTCAGTCGTACGTTTCACGTTTATTGGACAATCTGCAGAACAGCCCTCAGGCCGGCGCGCTACGTTCATCTCGGATAAACAGCGTTTCCATTATTTTGTCACAACTGGGAAACGGTTTGCAATCGTCCGCGGTAACCAAGCGTGTCCTGCAGATGCTGCAGACAGAGACCAGGCTGAGACGCCGTCCCGGCGCTGACGTATCATAACAGTGATTGTTTGGTGTCTGTCCTGAATTTAAAGCAGCACCCGTCCCCGGGCCCATCCTTCACACTCCGCGGCGTCCGCCGGCTCCCCGAGCCCCTCGGAGCCGCCGCCCGGGCCCCGGGGCCGACTGGAGGCACGGCGACGGATGCTGATCGGGGCGGAATGGGGAGGCATGCGGGGGTCTTCAGGGGTCAGCAGATCCAATCCCAGCCACGGCGGCCTCGGAACGCGTCGGTCTCCCGGGAGAACCCCCGTTCGGATCGGGGGGCTTTATCAGGGTTTTCCATTTCTATTATCGAACCCGGGACCGGCGGCAGGGCCGAGATTTCAATCACAGCGACGGAAACGTTTACAGAGGGGGTGGGGGGTAGGATGGGGGGGGGCAGAGGCATGTGCCTGGAAATGCAAACCTGTGAGTCGATAGTCTGCCTTGTGATTGGATTTAAATGATCCATTCAAATGATCCCGGGCTTCGGGGGGGGGGGGGGGGGGGGGGCGTTCGGGGGCCGGGCAATCAGGTAATGGGGTTTTAAGTAGTTTAAGGTCATCGAGACGACAACGAATCAATCACGCAAACGCACACGCAACCGAAACAACAACGGCTACGGACGCAGCGGCACGGCACGGCGCGGCACGAGGACCGAGAGTCCCGCGGAAATGGACTCCCGCTGGAAGGGAGGAGGCTTTTAACGAGAGCACTCACCTCAAAGCAGGACGAACGATCGATAACGAGGTCAGCGAGGTTTCAGCTGACCGCACGGCGAGCGCAGTCCTAACTTTAGAGTTTGATATATTATTGAAATTTTGCAAACCTCCAGATCGGGAAGAGTTTAATCCGACCGCGATGGCCGTCCATTTGGTTAAAAATACTAATTGTTTATGCTTTAATGAGGGCTTAGTGGTTGGCATGTTCTCCTCTCAGCACTTGGGATGCTGCCCGGCTGCTCAGGGAGCCTCGGTGAGCCTCGGTCCTCACAAGGTTTCTTCCTTAAAATAACAACACAGTAGGGAGTTTTAAATTTTTTTTTTTTTAACTCTAATTAAAAAAAGTCTAATTAGTCTGATTAGTTTTTAAAAAAAATAATTTGATGCTTTAATCTGGCGGCAAAGTGGCTTAGTGGTTAGCACGTCGCTTCGTCTTCCTCTTTGGGTGTTTAAAGGCTTTTAAAACAGTAAAGCTGTTTTGTGACGACGTACTGTCGTAAAAAACACTCTATAAATAAATTACTTGAACTTGAGCTTGAATCCCCATCTGGGTGGAGTTTCCATGTTCTCCCCGTGTCCCCGTGGGTTTCCTCCGGGTTCTCCGGTTTCCTTCCACAGTCCAAAAACATGGATCAAGGTCGATTGAATACGCCAAATTGCCCCATATAGAGTGTGTCTGTGTAAGTGTGTGTGTGCCCAGCGATAGATTGGCGCCCTGTCCTGGGTGTATCTGCCCAGCGCCCGAAACGTTCTCCCCTGGATGGGCATGGGGAATCCCCCTCTCCCCCCCCACCCCGCGACCCTAGTAGAGGATAAACAGAAAGATAATTGATGGGTGCTTTATTGGTATATGTAATCTGTATGGTTTCTTTCTGTACATTAAATCTTCAGGCTTTATGATATTTGTGATTCTATAACACAAAATCCAATGTTTACCAGCTTCACGGTCACCACTATGGAGAACATGCCAAAGTTACACTGCGCAATACAAAAGATTGACCTATATGAATAAAACATGGTGGTGGATACACACAGAACTGTTGAATTCACCTGATTTAACAACTAGTGACTACACTCTAGTGTGTGTGTGTGTGTGTGTGTGTGTGTGTGTGTGTGTGTGTGTGTGTAACCACAGCGCTGTTCTGTGAACTGTATCCAGATCTGATGTCTGTCCATGACCCCGCCCGCCTCGGCATCGTGCATCCGGTCCTTTACATTCTTACAGATGAACTCGTGAAGCGGCTGGACGCCGCTCGTTTTCCGATCGTCCACTAACGAGGCCTCTGATTGCGGCGCTCTCGTGTCGGAGCACATCGACATTCCTCCGAAAAAAACCCCAAGCCCTGTTCCGAGCCAAGACGTCATCGGTCTCACCGCTTCATCCCAAACCCAGATTCCAAAACACCGTACGCCTCCTCACGCCATCACCAGCACCCTCAGCTCACCCGCACGGCGCCCCCTGTGGAGAGGTAGGGTATCTGCAGACTGGCCACCAACCACACGCCCGACATTCTCTGAGAATCAGCCGCACGGGCAAATGTATTCAGCGAGGAGCCGGTTTCCGCCGGACGCACACTTCACTGTGATTTATGAACCGGCTCGTTGACCCAGTTTATGTGGAAATGCGGAGGAACCGTCGTCCTGCGCTGCACACGGGCCGGGTGGTGGCGCAGAGAGAGAGATGGAGATCAGGAGGAGAGCAGAACGATCTGGACCTGACGGAAAGGCGTCCGCATCGAGAGAGAATGAAAAATACAAAAGGTAGGGACGCAGAGGGAGCGCGGCGAGAACGTTTATAAACCTGAAGATAAGATCAGGAGAACGATATCCATCCCAAAGGGAAATGAAAATGTTCTAGAGTGGAGATAAACGCAGGACGAACCGCCGTGGATTCGGAACGGCGCCTGAATATTTACTTCTGCTGTCGACGTGTAGAAGCAAAAAAAAACGAAGGAACAAACATCTGCACAACATGAAGAAGCGTTATTAATTAATACAGAACGGTGGATTCAACAAACTGACGTTCTCCTCACGGCATCCTCCTCGTTTCACCAGTTCATTAACTATTTCATCCATCCATCCATTATCTTCAGCTTTATCCTATATTAGGGTCGCGGTGGGGTTCCCCATGCCCATCCAGGGGAGAACGTTTCGGGCGGTGGGCAGATACACCCAGGACAGGACGCCAATCTATCGCTGAACACATACTCACTCACTCAAACACACTCTATATGGGGCAATTTGGAGAACTCAATTGAACTTGATCCATGTTTTTGGACTGTGGGAGGAAACCGGAGAACCCGGAGGAAACCCACGCGGACACGGGGAGAACATGCAAACTCCACCCAGATTGGGATTCGAAACTGGAATCCAGGGGAAACTGGAGCAGATACACCCAGGACACGGTGCCAATCTGTCTCTGAGCACACACTCCCTTAATCACACACACATACTATATGGGGCAATTTAGATAGGGGCAATTACAGCAGCCAATTCACCTTGAATCCATGTCTTTGGACTGTGGGAGGAAACCGGAAAACCCGGAGAAATACCCCGCGGACATGGAAACGTATTTTGCGTGAACACTGACTGTAGGATACCGCTTACTGTAACAATATTAAACATGCCATCTAGTGGCCAAATTATAGAACACAATTTACAAACAACAGCCGCAACAGGTTAGATTTATATTAATGAATCATTTATATTAATCTGTATTTAACGATTTAAAATGTTGTATTGTATATCACGCAAGGGCAGCACGGTGGGTTAGTGGTTTAGCATGTTCTCCTCTCAGCGCTAGGGTTTCCAGGTTCGAATCCCAATCAGGGTGGAGTTTGCATGTTCTCCCCGTGTCAATGTGGGTTTCATCGACCCTCATAGGAGGATAAAGTGGAAGATAACGGATGGATGGATGTATATCACGCATTGATATGAAGGTGAAGCGCTCAGAGGTGTGTGTTGTTGTCTCAGCCAATTGGATTTAAGGAGCAGAACTAATGGTTCTAATGGTTCTAATGGTTCTATAAGAAGCCTTTAGTTCATTTGAAGCTGACTCAGCGGTTTGTTGTGAGTGAACCTAATGTCTCCTCAGATCCGAACCTCATCTGCCCTTAAGAGGCGTAATCTCCACCGAGCTGCTAACGGTCAATACGAAGCCGGCTCGTTAATCCCGCCGCACCTCCTCTCAATCTGCTGGGTTATTAATAATGCAGCACGCTCCATTCAGAGGCCCCTCGCTCGCTGTTCCGGGGCCCGTTCCCGGCTCCCGCCGATCGGGCTGCTCTGCGTCCATCCTGCAATCTGCTTCCACACCGCCATTCAGGCCCCTCACAGGGGTCCGGCACGGTCACGCACAACGGAACAGCGGAACAACAGAGGATCAGAACCGGGCCTCCTGCTTCATCAGATGGATCAGCGGACATCCCGCTCCACAGAGTTCCCCCTAACAAAAAAAACTGGGGGGCGAGAAGGCAAAACAGGCAACCAGCGGCAGGGGCTTCACAAAGAGGGTGAGGGGTAAGGTTTCAAAACAGAATGTTAAAAACTAAATATTACAAACGTTGGAATTGTTGTCTGTACTGTAGGGCGGGGGTGCTCAGGGGTCTCACCCCGGGAACCACGTTCTCACAGTCGTTAAGTCACGACCCACTTTAACAGAATACAAACGAAACAAATTTAAACATACGTTAATTTAAGAACGCTTACATAAAAAAAACTCCTCCTCAATCAACGATCTTGAAATTTTTAATTTTTAAATTTTAAATAAAATTTTCTCGCCGCTGAACATCACAAGTTTAAAGAGAACGGTAACCGGCCAACTAATATGGTTACCATGGCAACGGGAACGGATCAGATCAGCAGTTATTATTATTATTATTATTATTATTATTATTATTTTCGGGTGGCACGGTGGCTTAGTGGTTACCACGTTCTCTCAGCGCTAGGGAACCCCGGTTCGAATCCCCATCTGGGTGGAGTTTCCATGTTCTCCCCGTGTCCGCGTGGGTTTCCTCCGGGTTCTCCGGTTTCCTCCCTCAGTCCAAAAACATGGATCAAGTCAATTGAGTTCGCCAAATTGCCCCATATAGAGTGTGTGTGTGTGAGTGAGTGTGTGCCCAGCGATAGATTGGCGTTCTGTTCTGGGTGTATCTGCCCAGCGCCCGAAACGTTCTCCCTGGATGGGCAAGGGGAACCCCACCGCGACCCTAATAGAGGATAAAGAGGAAGATAATGGATGGATTATTATTATTTTCTTTTTTACATTTATTTATAAATTTTTTTATAAGCTGTTCATGACCCGCCGGGAACCCACCAATTGAATCACATTCTGTTTACAGTCAACCACCTAAGCGCATTTTGGACAATGCTATGAATCTAACAGTTTAGGGAAGGCCATGTTGTGCGCACAAAGCAGGGATGTAAGGGCTCGGTAGCTCAGACAACAGTGTGTTGGGATTTCAGTCTGAAGGTTCAAATCCCAGGTCCGCTAAAGTTACCAAATGTGGGCCCTTGAGCAAGGCCCTTAACCCTCACCGCTCCAGGGGGCGCTGTAAGGCCCAGTTGGGATCATTTCTTTGGATAAAGGCATCTGCTGAATGAATGAGCATGGTTCTGTGGGTTTGTTGTGGAACACGAAGCCCTGCCCTCAACCCCAAGGTTCTAAGGGACACGCCCCACATCGGTGCCAGACCTCACAGATACTCTGTGGAATGAATGGACAGACGTTCCCAAGCTCCAAAAATGCCCTCACAAAGATGGAGGAACCATATTAAGGTGGGATGTTCTCCTGATGTTATTTATGAAGTGTGTGTGTGTGTGTGTGTCCATTCCACAGGTTCCATCTTCATGGTTTAATCAAATGCGAGCCTCAGGTTTCCTCCTGTTTGCTTCCAGTGTCCTTGATCTTATTGACACGCCTGACCTTTGACCTCTCGCCCGAGGCGCTCGACCTTCAGGACTCTCCGTCACGAGGAAGGTGAGGAGGAGGAGGAGGAGGAGCGAGGAAGAGGAGGAGGTAATAAAGAGAATGAGGCATGGGCGTGATGAATGTTTGATGAGTTTTGATTCGGGTGAGGAGGCCCTCTTAAAGCGATCGATGGATCACACCGCTGTCTGTCACACGCTCAGCACCCGGGGGCCTCGGCCAGGGGCCCCGGAGGAGCCGCGCCAGGATCAGAGGCAGCCTGACGCGGCAACATGCACCCCCTACTGACTGATACACACACACACACACACACGAGCGCACACGTGTACCGTCGACGTGCACGCACACACACACAAACACGCGCGCACACACACACATACACAGACACACACAAAAGACACAAATATACACTCACACACACACACACACACACACACAGAGACACACACAAAAGACACAAATATACACTCACAGACACAGACACAAATACACACACAGAGACACAAATACACACACAGAAACACACGAAAAGACACAAATATACACTCACAGACACATACACCTACACACACACACACACACACACACACACACACACACATACAGAGACACACACAAAAACACACAAATATACACACACGGACACACACGCACACACAAATACACACACACAGCGACACAAATACACACACACACACACAGATGGCCGCATGCACACGCGCATACACACACAAACATACACACACACACACACACACACTTCTACTATAGCCATTCCACATGACTGGTCAGGCACAGAACACACACACACACACACACACACACACACACACACACACACACACACACACACACACACACACACACACACACACACACACACACACACACACACTGTTTCCTTTTCTATCTACACCATGTAATTACAAAGCATTTTAATAGCTGCTAACCACAGGTTTAAAGTCGGGCATAGAGCACACACACACACACACACACACACACATCTACACACACACACACACACACACACACACACACACACACACACACACTCACACAGACTGATTAATTATCCTGTTGCGGTGGACTGTTGCCCATTTTCATAACAAAACAGAGCACAGTGTGCAGTATTGATCAGTCTGCTGCTCACTTAGGTGGAAAGTTCAGCCTCTGTGCACCCCCCCACCGCACACACACACACACACACACACACACACACACACACACACACACAATGCCTTTTATTTGTACTATCCCTGCACAGTGGCACCTGAACCATTACAGTGAGTACTAAACCTTAACCTCGGCTGAAACACAGAACTTAGAACTTCGGTTCTAAAATAAAACCAAAGTTCAGAACCAAGCAACCTGAAATAACACGGTTCTCGTCGGGGCAGTAAAACGCGGTCTGGCCGGTTCCCTCAGGGAACCCCCGAAGAGCAGAGCAGAGAAATTTAGGGTTCTTGGGGAAAAGCAGTTTATCTTTATTAAACTGTTCGGCGGTCCAAAAGCCTGCACGCTCCGTCCCGTCTCCGGTTCTCCCCGTCGACCGGCGCGGTGTCGAGTGACCTCTTCAGCGCCACACACATCGTTCTTTCATCCGATCCCGGCTCGGACTTCCTGCCGGTTCTATCGGCTCCATCTCACAGAAGGTGAAAACAAGAAGCCACAGATCCTTCACTAAAAGCTGGAAGCTCGGCGTTCTGTGGAAAATGCTGATACGGCGAAATGCAAGTCCAACAATATCTCAACGTTCGGGGAACACACACACACACACACACACACACACACACACACACACACACACACACACACACACACACGGCTCGTGTTTCTCTTTCGTCTCTGACCTCAGAAAAGGAAGCTGGTTCTGCCACAATGCCACAGCCCATAATGCACACAGCCCCCCCCCACCCCACCCCACCCCCCCGAGCTCGCCCCCCCCCCCCCCCCCCCCCCCCCGCCTGGCCGCCACACCTTGGCTTTTCTAAGCCGTCATCATTTTTATGACTCGTACTGATGACTGTCTATTTAAAGCCCGTAATTGTATGTTCTCTGCCGCATTAGACGCCGAACCGAATCGCGTCCCGCTGTAATCACCCGGAGGACATCTACACAGAACAACACACGGAACGGACCGCCCTGCCGGCTCCCGGCCCCGACGGGGTGACCGGATGTCCCGCTCCGTGCGGGACGGTCCCGCGATTTCGTCACTTTTCAGAATGTCAGACTGCGGTTTTGAAACGCGTGTCTTATGATCTGCCATTGGACGGCTGTGTGGTCTGTTATCAGGGGGGAAGGAGGGATGTTTGAATGTCAACCAATCGGGAACGCGGACGCAGGTTAAGGGCGCCGCCCACCGACACAAATTATGCAAATGAGGTCAGAACAGCAGCGGCGTGCAGCACGAGATCTGAGGAATATATGACGTGTTATTTATAAGGAGGTTTCTCCGTCTATAACCTCAAACACAAATTTAATTTAAGAAACACCGTGAAATAGTCTGAAAGCTCCACGCTTACTGTGTTTTCTTACGTTAGAGAAAAGTATGTTTAAATAATATATACAAGTTTTATATATATATATATATACTGTTTGGAGAAATACAGTAAAGTCATAACCTTTAGCACATTAAAGAACTGTCTGTTCTGTTTAATGATATATATAGATATATATATATATAGAGAGAGAGAGAGAGGGCGGCACGGTGGCTTAGTGTTTAGCACGTTCTCCTCTCAGCTTCCATGTTCTCCCCGTGTCCGCGTGGGTTTCCGCCGAGTTCTCCGGTTTCCTCCCACAGTCCAAAAACATGGATCCAAGGTGAATTGGCTGCTCTAAATTGCCCGTATATAATGTGCGTGTGCATTGGTGGATTGGCGCTCTAAAGTAGAATAAAGAATGATCGAATTGAGGGTCGGCCGTGATACAGAAACCCCCGTGGGTTTCCTCCGGGTTCTCCGGTTTCCTCCCACAGTCCAAAAACATGGATCAAGGTCAATTGAGTTCTCCAAATTGCCCCATATAGAGTGTGTCTGTGTGAGTGAGTGAGTGTGTGTCCAGTGATAGATTGGCGCCCTGTCCTGGGTGTATCTGCCCAGTGCCCGAAACGTTCTCCCCTGGATGGGCATGGGGATCCCCCCCACGACTCTAGGAACGGATAAAGCGGAAGATAATGAATGAATGAATGAATGTCTCTCTCTCTCTCTCTCTCTCTATATATATATATATTATGTGCTAAAAGGGAAAAATAGAGATGTTTCTTTTTTTTAAAGACATTTTGGATTATGCATCGGTGTCCCACACAAACATAGTCTTTGTCCCACATCTGGTGAATTGGAATCTGGTCACCCTAAGCCACACGCCCCAAACAGTGGGGTTGCCGTAGCGACCGTAACGCGCGAGCAGACCGGACCGGGAGGACCGAGCGTGACTCACGTGCTACTTCCAGCGAGGCGTTGCGGCTGACGGCTTCTCCGAGGTAGTTCCGGGCGACGCAGACGTACGCCCCCTCGTCCGGTTTGCTCCGCCGGCCGTGGACGATCTTCAGGAAGAAGAGCGAGCCGGAGGGCAGCAGCATGCGGTGGGAGCGCGAGTCGTCCTTGTCCGTCTCCACCCGCTCGCCATCTTTGTACCACTCCACGATCGGGGCGGGCCGCCCCTCGGCCTTGCAGTTCAGGGTGGCGGGCTCACCTTTGGACACGATCAGGTCTGAGGGATGTTCCACGATGCGGGGCGGCGAGTCCTCCTGACGCAGACGCGATCCTGGGAACGACAATCAGAACGTTCTTATAGATCGGAACCAGAGATACACACTATAACACCGAGAGCGGCAGGGTGGGCGAGGCATTTAACATGTTCTCCTCTCTGGCTGCGCTGGCTGGCTCGAATCCCAACTGGGTGGAGTGTCCATGTTCTCCATGTGTCTGTGTGGGTTTCCTCTTGGTTCTCCGGTTTCATCCCACAGTCTGAAAACATCCAAATTGCCCCTATAAAGTGTGTGTGTGTGTGTGTGTGTGTGAGTGTGTTCCCAGAGATGGATTGGTGCCGTGGGTGTATTTCTAGTGCCCGAAATGTTCTCCCCTGAATGGGTTCCAGGTTCTCCAGTTTCCTTCCACAGTGTAAAAACATGGATTCAAGGTGAATTTGATGCTCTTAATTGCTCCAATATTTAAATTGCCCCTATATTGTGTGTGTGTGTGTGTGTGTGCCCTGAGATGGATTGATGCCCTGTCCTGGGTATATCTGCCTAACGCCCAAAATGTTCTCCCCTGAAAAGGTTCCAGGTTCTCCGGTTTCCTTCCACAGTCTTAAAACATGGTTTCAAGGTGACTTGCTCTTAATTGCTCCAATATTTAAATTGCCCCTATATAATGTATAGATCAATAGTCCATCCATCCATCCATCCATCCATTATCTTCTGGTTTATCCTATATTAGGGTCGCGGGGGAGGGGGTCCCCATGCCTATTCAGGGGTGAGCGTTTCGGGCGCTGGGCAGATAGACCCAGGACAGGGCGCCAATCTATCGCTGGGCACACACTCACTCACACACACACACACACACACTCTATATGGGGCAATTTGGAGAATTCAATTGACTTGATCCATGTTTTTGGACTGTGGGAGGAAACCGGAGAACCCGGAGGAAACCCACACAGATACGGGGAGTACATGGAAACACCACCCAGATTGGGATTCGAACCGGGAACCCCTAACGCTGAGAGGAGAACATGCTAAACCACTAAACCACCGTACCACCCTAGATCAATAGTCAATAATCAAAATGACTTTCATACAAAACAAAATAAAGCCTTTATAAACTTCATAACGTGACATAATGCTGTTTAGTTCGGTACGGAACTAAACCGTACTAGAACGGTATTATGACATCACAATCAGATGCCCCTCCCCCTGTTGCAGCTTTACCCTCTTCCACTGTTCTGGGATGGAGTTCTGCAGGGTTTTGGAGCGTGTATCTGGTATCGTTTGCCCCGTAAGCCTCTGTGAAGTCCAAAGCTCATCCCGAAAGCGTTTGCCGGGGGTTAGATCGAGGTTCTGGGCGGGTCAGTCGAGACTAAACTGACTGAACTTACCCACCCATGTCTTTATAACCCACGAGCATCATGCAGGGAACTAAATACACCACCTTAATGCAATGAGGGGGTGTGTCCTAAATGAAACGGTGCTTAGAGGGCGTGTCCGGATACTTTTGGCCACACTTAAAGCACAGACCGCAGCGACGGCTGAGTCCAAAAAATAAAAACCACCTGTCCTGGAACTATCGGTTCCCCGCATTGTCCCGGGCCCCCGTCACTCGCGCACGGCCCCGCCCCTCGTTACCCTGTCCACTAATTCGGGGAGTCACGGCGGGCTCCCGCGGGACGCCGGGGACCTGCCCCGTGTGACAGAGGGCTTGCGAGGGGTTACCCACACTGTGTTAAAATGCTAATCCCCCGAGCCGTCCCCGGCATGACTGCGTGATACCAGATAGCTGCGCCCCGAGTCTGGTCCTCATGATAATGGCGCGAGGGCGCGGGCCTTAATCCCCGAGATAAGAAGCCAAGGGCCACTTCTCATTTGCATTTCTGAAGTCTCCACCAACCGGAGACAAAAGTGCTCCCTGATCCCCTAAAACCCAACCCTAAAAAAAAAAAACGGGGGCTTATCCTAATGAGCTCATGCCGACATGTTAGTATTATACGCTTGGAAGGCGTGTTTAGGAATAAAAAATGAAAAAAAAACAGTTTTTTACACTATTTAGGTCTAAAATGCCGAAATCACGAGATGTCCACGCCATGGGACGGGCAGAGGGCTGTGTGCGTCTCTGCAACGTGAAAATAAAGTCCGCAGGAGTTCGAAAACGAAGGTACGATGGAGGAGGACGGGGCGGAAGGCTCTGTGATGTAAGTAGAGCAGAAAGATGGAGGGCCATGCGACTCCCAGGGGGGCCAGGTGTTCTGCTGATGAATACGAGTGTGCCGCTGCGGTGGAGGGTGAGGGGTGAGGGGTGAGGGGTGAGGGGTGCGGCTACGAGGATGGTGGTGCATTTGAAGTCGAGCCGGTTGATCAGGGCGGGTGTTCGTTATTCACATCAACGACTGACTGTGTGGGATGCTCGAGTCACATGGGGCGGGGGGGGCGGGGGGGTGTCCCACATGTCCATCCATGGGAGAACGTTTCGGGTGCCGGGCAGATACACCAAAAACCGGGAGAACATCACTGGAGACATACTCACTCACACTGACACGACATGGGGGCAATTTATTTATTCATTCATTCATTATCTCCTGCTTTATCCTCTATTAGGGTCGCGGTGGGGTTCCCCATGCCCATCCAGGGGAGAACGTTTCGGGCGCTGGGCAGATACACCCAGGACAGGACGCCAATCTATCACTGGGCACACACTCACTCACACAGACACACTCTATATGGGGCAATTTGGGAGAATCAATTGACTTGATCCATGTTTTTGGACTATGGGAGGAAACCGGAGAACCCGGAGGAAACCCACGCAGACACGGGGAGAACATGGAAACTCCACCCAGATGGGGATTCCAACCGGGAATCCCTAGCGCTGAGAGGCGAACGTGCTAACCACTAAGCCACCGTGCCGCCTGGGGGCAATTTAGATAGGGGCAATTTAGAGCAACCAATTTTCCATGTTTTCGGACTGTGGGACGAAAACCGGAGAACTCGGAGGGGGCATGGGGAGGACATGGAAACTCCACCCAGATCAGGACTCGAACCTGGAACCCCAGCGCTGAGAGGTGGGTGAAGTAAACACTATGCCTGCCATTATCTTCCCCTTTAATCCTCTACTAGAGTTGTGGGGGGGGTTCCCCATGCCCATCACAGGGAAAATTTTTCGGGTGCTGGGCAGATACACCGGGCGCCAATCCATCCATGCACTCACACTACATAGGGGCAATTAAGATAGGAGCAATTTGGAGCGGACTTTTCACCTTGAATCCATGTCTTTGGAAAGTGCGAGAAAACCAGAGAACCCGGAGGCCATCCAGGGGAGAACGTTTCGGGTGCTGGGCAGATACACACAGGACAGGGCGCCAATCCATCACAGGCTTACACAGACGCACCCACACATACACATTGTATAGGGGCAATTAAGATAGGAGTAATTTGCAGCAGCCAATTTAACTTGAATCCAAGTTTTCGAGCCGTGGGAGGAAACAGGAGAACCCGGAGTCCACCTAGATCAGGATTCCAACCTGGTTGTGGTGGTGGTGGTGGGGGGGGGTTCCCCATGCCCATTCAGGGGAGAACATTTTGGGCAAACAATCACTGGGCACACACTAAGACAGACACACACTATATAGGGACAATTTAGAGCAGCCAATTCACCTTGAATCCATGTGTTTGGACTGTGAGAGGACAGTGGAGAACCCGGAGGAAACCCATGCGGACAGGGGGAGAACCTGGATGTGTTTATGTGTTTAATTCTGATGTGAATAATCTGTATGTCATAATCCCATGAGCTTCACCTTTAATCCCAAACTAAACCGTAGGAATAAAAACCGAGGGGGGGGGGGGGCGGATCAACGTCTCGTCTTATTGACCCCGGTTTGGAGGCGCTGACCTCTCCCCTTTTCACCTAATTTGGGCTTATCCCTGCCATTTCCTTCATTAATTAACGATTCTGCGTTCCGTCTAAACGGCAGAACCGACACCACGGGAACATTGACCCTCCTGTCCTCACATTTGAGGTTCTGAGGTTCTTGAGGACCCCGCAGGCTCTGCCTGTCCCCTGACTCCGGTTCTAATCCCCGAGCGGCGGATGGGTTCCCTGCGGGGGGCGTACCATCTGCTGAGAGACTGCTCTTCTTGTGGCCGCAGTCAGTTGTTTATGACTTTGGTCATGTGTTTGGGGTCAACGGCGTGCTGCGGAACGCGCGCAGAACCAGACGCCGTCAAAAAACACACGGCTGAGCTGCCAACACGTTTGAGGACGCGGGTTTAATGCGCCGTAACGTCTCGGGGTTCGTTCAGCAGCTTCGCGAGAACAAACGATTCATCAGATTAAAGCAGAACACGGGGAACACGGTGGAACCTGAGAACCTGCTTTATAAAGCTCGACTGCAAGTTCTGCATCCTGAAGAAACAGACGGTGTGTGAATAAAACCAAACATCCATCAGGAGCTGCACTCATACACACACGACTATATGGGGCAATTTAGAGCAGCCATTTGACCTTGAATCCAGAGGGAAACCCACATGCAGACTCAGGGAGAACATGCAAACTTCACCCAGACATGGATCACCAAAGCCGCAAACTACAACGCCACTGTGATAACCATCCATCCATTATCTTCCGCTTTATCCTCTATTAGGGTCGCGGGGGGGTTCCCCATGCCCATCCAGGGGAGAACGTTTCGGGCGCTGGGCAGATACACCCAGGACAGGACGCCAATCTATCACTGGACACACACTCACTCACACACACTCTATATGGGGCAATCTGGAGAATTCAATAGACCTTGATCCATGTTTTTGGACTATGGGAGGAAACCGGAGAACCCGGAGGAAACCCACGCAGACACGGGAAGAACATGGAAACTCCACCCAGATGGGGATTCTAACCGGGAATCCCTAGTGCTGAGAGGAGAACATGCTAAACCACTAAGCCACCGTGCTAACCACTTACAATATTATTATTATTATTATTATATTATATTATATTAATTGTGTGTTTGTGTATGTGTGTGTGTGTGTGTGTGTTTGTGTGTGTTTGTGTATGTGTGTGTGTTTGTGTGTGGGTGTGTTTGTGTGTTTGTGTGTGAATGTTTGTGTGCGTGTGTGTGTGCGTTTGTGTGTGTGTTTGTGTGCATGCGTGTGTTTGTGTGTGTGTTTGTGTGTGTGTGTGTTTGTGTGTGTGTTTGTGTGTGTGTTTATGTGTCTGTGTGTGAGTGTGTGTTTGTATGTGTCTTTGTGTGTGTGTCTGTGTGTGTGTTTGTGTGGGTTTGTGTGTGTGTTTGTGTGTGTGTGTGTGTGTGTGCGCGCGTGTGTGTGTGTGTGTGTGTGTGTTTCTGTCTCATTTACACGTAAATTTCCATTTCCTTTCTGAATCAGTGCATTTGAAAGTTTTGTAATTAAGAGATTAATTAAGCGTGTGATGTTTTAATATTGAATAATTAACGGAATCATTTCGGGGTTTTCTTCGTTAGCCGTCGCCGTGTTTCTCATGAAGAACGAGGACACATGAGGTTTCTATAGAAGCGCAGCGAGGCCTCATGGGAATGCGCTACACATTGTTTACAGGCGGGTCAACAACAATGCCCCCCCCCCCCCCGCCTGATCTGACCGGGATAGGCTCACTTTATTCCCCGTTCTGCACAGACTGCCAACCATTTAGAAAAAAAAACCTTAAATCAGCGAAAAAACGCACCAATCAGAGAAAAGAGATGAACAGATCCATTTAAGAGATGAACAGATCCACCACGTTCACTCATATCTCCACTAAGGGGCGATATGGAGCACATCCACCGCTCAGCGCTGGGGATCTAGGTTCGAATCCCAATCTGGGTGGAGTTTGCCTGTCCTCCCCGTGTCCGTGTGAGTTTCCTTCGGGTTTCTCCGGTTTCCTCCCACAGTCCAAAAACAAGGATTAAAGGTGAATTGACTGCTCAAAATTACTCATATCTTAATTGCCCCTATATAGTGTGTGTGCGTGTCTGTGTAAGTCTTTCATAGATTAGTGCCCTGTCCTCCCACCATCCGAAAACATGGATTCAAGGTGAATTGGCTGCTCTAAATTGCCCCTATATAATGTGCGTGTGCATTGATGGATTGGCGCCCCAAAATAGAATAAAGAATGATCGAATCGAGGGTCGGCCGTGATACAGAAACCCCTGTGGGTTTCCTCCGGGTTCTCCGGTTTCCTCCCACAGTCCAAAAACATGGATCAAGGTCAATTGAGTTCTCCAAATTGCCCCATATAGAATGTGTCTGTGTGAGTGAGTATGTGTCCAGCGACATAGATTGGCGTCCTGTCCTGGGTCTATCTGCCCAGCGCCCGAAACGTTCTCCCCTGGATGGGCATGGTGAACCCCCCCCCCCCCCCCCCCCCCGCCCTCATGCAACCCTAATAGAGGATAAAGTCACACAGTCACACACCCCCCCCCCCCGTGACCCTAATAGAGGATAAAGCGGAAGATAATGGATGGATGGATAATACTTCATTCATTCATTATCTCCCGCTTTATCCTCTATTAGGGTCGCGGTGGGGTTCCCTATGCCCATCCAGGGGAGAACGTCACGAGCGCTGGGCAGATACACCCAGGACAGGACGCCAATCTATCACTGGGCACACCCTCACTCACACAGACACACTCTATATGGGGCAATTTTGAGAATTCAATTGATTTGATACATGTTTTTGGACTGTGGGAGAAAACTGGAGAACCCAGAGGAAACCCACGCAGACACGGGGAGAACATGGAAACTCCACCCAGATGGGGATTCGAACCGGGAATCCCTAGTGCTGAGAGGAGAACATGTTAAACCACTAAGCCATCGTGCCGCCATAATAATAATAATAATAATAATAATAAAGGGCGACTGTTGGATGATGGTAAGCTTGTTAGAACTCATTCAGGTTAATTGTATTAACGAGCCAGCCCTCTTTAATTGGTTAAGACTCATGATGTCATAGCGCCAGCTGACGCCGCTCCCCTCCATCACACATATTTATTCAGGCGAAGGCCGCGAGGTTGCTGAGCTTTGATGATCTTTTTGTAATTATTTTTATTAGCCCTCATGAGGAATCCCGCGGCCCACCCGCCGAATCGATGGGCGACGCGGGCCCTCGTCCCACCGGCTCCCCGAAGACTCATCCCTTATTCCGCCAGGCAGGCGTGCGCATATGTGTGGAGGCGGGCGGCTGCGCCCGGAGCCAATCAGAGGTAACCACTGGCAACCGTCCAAGCGAGGTCCGTGGGGATGGGAATCGGCGCGCGGGGCGTAATGTGAAACCGAACTGAGGATTACCCCTCACAGTTTAACAACCTGTCCTTTCAAACGCAGCGCAGGTGATCCGCCACCCCGCCACCCCGCCACCCCGCCACGCCGCCGCAGAGCATCAACGTTTAATCAAAGCAAACAGATGTTTATTAAAGCGGGGACAGTCGGCCGTGTGCAGAGACGCTCGCGCCCGTGTGTTTTTAACAGAACGGGGGTCACGTGACGCCCCCGGAGAGACGACCTCGCTCAGGTCCGACCGAAATCGTTCACCGTCACGCAGAACCATCAGAACCAAACGGGACCGGGCAAGGAGACAGGGACGAAGTTTACTGATCTGCCCTGATCCACACACACACACACACACACACACACACACACACACACACTACCATTACAGCCCTACAGCCCCACCCCCCCCCCCCCCCCCCCTCCCACACACACACAGAAAACTTAATTATTATTTACAATTAAAAGTTGGGTGGCACCGTGGCTTAGTGGTTTAACATGTTCTCCTCTCAGCACTAGGGATTCCCGGTTCGAATCCCCATCTGGGTGGAGTTTCCATGTTCTCCCCGTGTCTGCATGGGTTTCCTCCGGGTTCTCCGGTTTCCTCCCACAGTCCAAAAACATGGATCAAGTCAATTGAATTCTCCAAATTGCCCCATATAGAGTGTGTCTGTGTGAGTGAGTGTGTGCCCAGCGATGGATTGGCGCCCCGTCCTGGGTGTATCTGCCCAGCGCCCGAAACGTTCTCCCCTGGATGAGCATGGGGAACCCCGCAATGACCCTAATAGAAGTGGAAGATAATGAATGAATGAATTAAAAGTTCAGTTACAAGTCACATTCATTATCAATCCATCCATTATCTTCTGCTTTATCCTCTACTAGGGTTGGGAGGGGGGGGGGGTTTGCCCATCCAGGGGAGAACGTTTCGGGCGCTGGGCAGATACACCCAGGACAGGACACCAATCTATCGCTGGGCACACACTCACTCACACACACACACT
Organism: Corydoras sp. C115; assembly: GCA_019802505.1. NCBI lineage: Eukaryota > Metazoa > Chordata > Actinopteri > Siluriformes > Callichthyidae > Corydoras > Corydoras sp. C115. The sequence goes on along the minus strand of JAFMOC010000148.1, from coordinate 700,433 downwards.
CTATATGGGGCAATATAGAGAATTCAATTGACCTTGAATCCATGTTTTTTAGACTATTCGAATCCCCATTCTGGGTGGAGTTTCCATGTTCTCCCCACATGGGTTTTCTCGGGGTCCTCTAGCCTTGGTTCTAAGTAGGGAGGAGTCAGTTCATCGTTGTTGCATTTAAATGTGTCTCATTGCATTAAATGGAGTCGTGTTGAATTGCTCATTGGTATGTTCTCCCTATATCCGCGTGGTTCTAAGTTGGGAGGAGTCAGTTCATCGGTGTTGTATTTAAATGTGATTAAATGACTTCTCACTGATTGTATGGGTATGTCTGTTGTGACATCACTATCCGTCTGGCGCTGGTGATTGGTTGACCCGCTCTGTGATCAAAGGGACTCGGTCTGTCCGGCAGTCAGTCTGTCCAGACAGGTGTGTTTGAAGTGAACCGGTTCCCCACCTTTTAAACACACTGTTCAGAAATGTGCTGTACTTTGGCAGAACGGGTCCGAGTTCAGGCCGAAAGCTCCGACTCTCTGACTCCGACGGCAGAATTCACCGACGGAAAACTCGACCAGAGCTCCGGAGAATGAGTCACGGCCGAAGGACGCCGTGACATCATCGCAGTTCAGAGCTCGGATTAGCAGATTATACCAGTCAGAAGTTTGGCCACGCCCCCCTTTCTGCTCCATGTTCTCCGTTCTACTTACTGTAAAGATGGACTTTGTAGTTCTACAATTCCACTCTGTAGTCCATCTGTGTGTGTTCTCTGTTCTAATAGTCAGAACCCCAATAGTACCACCACAGAGCAGGGGTTATTGGGTGGGGGCATTAGTCCTATCCCAGCAGTGTCACTGAGGTGGAGAAATGAAACTACAGCAGCACTGCTGCACTAACCCCCCCCCCCCCCACCACAACCACATCAGTGTCACTGCAGAACTGACCATGAACAATCCACCACCCAAATTACACCTGACCAATAGAGAACAGAGAACCAACAACAAAGAACACAGATGGACTACAGTCTGTGATTATAGAACTACAAAGTCCATCTATATGATAAGTGGAGGGAGAAGGGGGCGTGTCCTAACGTTTCTACACTCAGTGTACACCCTGTGATGCGTCTCCCCCCCCAACCGCAAACACTCCTCAGATGCCCCCCCAGAATCATCTAAAAAGCCTTTAACTGTTACAGCTGTATCATCCATCCATCCATTACCTTCTGCTTTATCCTCTATTAGGGTCGCGGGGGGGGTTCTATATGCCCATCCAGGGGAGAACGTTTCGGGCGCTGGGCAGATACACCCAGGACAGGACGCCAATCTATTGCTGGACACACACTCACTCACTCACACACTCTATATGGGGCAACTCAATTGACTTATTCCATGTTTTTGGACTGTGGGAGGAAAGCGGAGAACCCAGAGGAAACCCACGCGGACACGGGGAGGACATGGAGACTCCACCCAGGTTGGGATTCGAACCGGGAATCCCTAGTGCTGAGAGGAGAACATGCTACACCACTAAGCCACCGTGCCGCCGCAGCTGCATCATGAATACTTTTCTCAGAGCGTGTCAGTGAGCTGAGAGCTTTGGTTCTGTCAGTGTTGATGGAACGTTTATTGTGGTGCCGTGTTTACACGCTGTAAACAGAGCGGGGTGGTGGCGCGTCGTGTCTGAACCCTCGGCGTGTCGTGGCGAGTCACTCGACCTCGCCGCCGGTCATCCTACGGCAAAGGGAAGCGGGGAGCGTGTGATGCGCCGCTCCCCCGAACCCGAGCCGCCCGCGCAGCGTGTGAGGAGGGAGATAAGGAGGCGGCGCTATCGCGGCCACGCTATCTGAACCCGGAGAAATCGGCCTTTACGTTTATCTGCGGCCGGGTTCTCCCGTCCTCACGTCTGCCGGCGGGTCGGCTCCGCGCCCGCTCCGGTTCGGGACGCTTTCGCAGGCGGCGGAGCGGGTCCGATTCACAAAGAGCTGCGGGATTCATTCATTCATTCATTCATTATCTTCCGCTTTATCCTCTAGTAGGGTCGCGGTGGGGTTCCCCATGCCCATCCAGGGGAGAACGTTTCGGGCGCTGGGCAGATACACCCAGGACAGGGCACCAATCCATCGCTGGGCACACACTCACTCACACAGACTCACTCTATATGGGGCAATTTGGAGAATTCAATTGACTTGATCCATGTTTTTGGACTGTGGGAGGAGACCGGAGAACCCAGAGGAAACCCACGCGGACACGGGGAGAACATGGAAACTCCACCCAGATTGGGATTCAAACCGGGAATCCCCAGCACTGAGAGGAGAACATGCTAAACCACTAAGCCACCGTGCTGCCCAGTATTATATGATGTATATATTTATACAACAACACTGACTGCGTTTCCCACAATGCACCATCCAAACCCGCAGAATGTAGCCGGCGGGACGGTGAACCCATGCACGCCTGTCCCCCCCCCCCCCCCCCCCCCCCCCCCCCCCCCGCGTGCAGGTGTTTGTACAGGTGTGTGCAGTCGGCGGGGTGGGCCTTAACAACGCTTTAATCCCGTCGGGGGGGCGGAGAACCCTGCTCTTTTATGTGCACCGTCGTGAATCGTGGGCTGGCACGTCTCCACCGCGAGAGCATTCAAACACGACACACACACACACACACACACATACACACACACATACACACACCAGATCAAAGAGAATCACAACGCTGCAATTAACACACACAACTCACTGTATGTACAGCATCACTCAAATATTTGGACACGCCCCCTTGTCTGCTCCATGTTCTCTGTTCCACTTACTGTAAAGAGGGACTTTGAAGTTCTGTAGTCCATCTGTGTGTGTTCTACAGTACATACTGTGTACTCTGTTCTAATGGTCAGAACCCCAATAGTACCACCACAGAGCAGGGGTTATTGGGTGGGTGCATTATTCCTATCCCAGCAGTGTCACTGAGGTGTTTAAATGAAACCACAGCAGCACTGCTGCACTAACCCCCCCCCCCCCCCCCCCCCCCCCCCCATCACATCAGTGTCACTGCAGAACTGACCATCAACAATCCACCACCCAAACTACACCTGACCAATAGAGAACAGAGAACCAATGGACACAGATGGACTACAGTCTGGAATTATAGAACTACAAAGTCCATCTATATGATAGGTGGAGGGGGCGTGTCCTAACTTTGGACCGGTACTGTACATAATGTCTAAGGCTGTCACTGCAGAACTGAGCATAAACAATCCACCACCCAAATTACACCTGACCAATAGAGAACAGAGAACCAACAACAAAGAACACAGATGGACTACAGTCTGGAATTATAGAACTACAAAGTCCATCTATATGATAAGTGGAGGGGGCGTGTCCTAATTTTGGACCGGTACTGTACATGATGACTAAGGCTGTCACTGCAGAACTGACCATCAACAATCCACCACCCAAATTACACCTGACCAATAGAGAACAGAGAACCAACAACAAAGAACACAGATGGACTACAGTCTGGAATTATAGAACTACAAATTCCATCTATATGGTAAGTGGAGGACATGGAGTATGGAGCAAGAAGGGGGCGTGTCCTAACGTTTGATTGGCACTGTAGACAAACACACGCACCTCATTTCACCCTCAGTGTCCTTGTTTTTTTTTGTTTTTTTTAGTTAATTAGTGATTAAATAAGAATCTAGACTTTGTTGGTCACCACAGAGCAGGTGTTTTTTAGGTGGTGGATGTTCATCAGCACTGCGGTGAGGTTGGGGTGCGATTGCTTCACCTGCCTCTGAGGAACGTTCCTAACGAAGCTTTTTTTTCGCGGTGTTCCGAACATGCTGAGCTCTTTGGAATCGTTTCAGGTGGTGGAGACGAAGCGGCCGCTGCAGTCGAACCCTCAGTCCTGACGCGCGGTGAGGTGAGGGTGAGGGAAATGTCACCGCTTTGCTTGACTGAGAGGCAGCCGAGCACATCTAACGCCGGCGACGGCGCCTCGGTCTTATCCCGTTCCTTTTGCCTTTCTTGGCGAACGAGCCGCTCGCGTTACGGCGGTGGAAGCCGCGTTTGACATTTGCGTGCGCTGTAAGAAGGATGGCACCTGGGGCAGTGCTGATCTCGGCCATAAATTTGCCCAACAATGGTTACCTTTAAATGTCACTCAACGCACCGCCGCGCTAACCGCCGCCGAGGAGCTCGCTGACTGAGCTCGAGTGGAGCGACCACCTCACAAATACAAATACAAATACACATCACCCAATAAATAATTACTATTATTTAACAACGGGGCATGTTCTCCTCTCAGTGCTGGAGATCCAGAGTTCGAATCCCCATCTGGGTGGTGTTTGCATGTTCTCCTCGTGTACGTGTGGGTTTCTTCTGGGTTCTCAATTATATCACAACAATTAAAGTTTTTATTAACAAAACTTTTCAAAAAGTGATCCAGGTTGGAATCCCAATCTCGGTGGAGTTTGCATGTTCTCCCTGTGTCCTTGTGAGTTTTCTCCAGGTTTCTCAGGTTCCCTCCTACAGTCACAAAACACGGATTCAAGGTGAATTAGCTGCTCTATACAGTGCACTCGCACTTGAATCCATGTTTTTGGAGTGTGGAAGCAAACCTGAGTAACCTGGAGACAACTCACATGGACACAGGGAGAACATGCAAACTCCACCGAGCTTGGGATTCGAACATGGATCCCCTTTTTACAAATTTTTGCTTGAAAAAACATATAATTGCTGTGTTCTAATTGAGAACCCAGAGGAAACCCACGCGGACACGAGGAGAACATGCAAACATGCTTTAAAAAAACATATAATTGTTGTGTTATAATTGAGAACCCAGAGGAAACCCACGAGGACACGAGGAGAACATGCAAACATGCTTTAAAAAAACGTATAATTGTTGTAATAATTGAGAACCCAGAGGAACCCACGAGGACACGGGGAGAACATGCAAACATGCTTTAAAAAAAAAGTATAATTGTTGTGTTATAATTGAGAACCCAGAGGAAACCCACTAGGACACGGGGAGAACATGCAAACTCCACCGAGATTGGGATTCCAACCTAGATGCCTTTTAAAAAAGTTTTGTTAATAAAAAAATTTATAATTGCTGTGTTATGATTGAGAACCCAGAGGAAACCTACGAGGACACGAGGAGAACATGCAAACATGCTTTAAAAAAAATGTATAATTGCTATGTTATAATTGAGAACCCAGAGGAAACCCACGAGGACATGAGAACATGTAAACATGCTTTAAAACAACATATAATTGTTGTGTTATAATTGAGAACCCAGAGGAAACCAACATGGACATGAGGAGAACATGCAAACTCCACCCAGACTGAAATTCGAACCTGGATGCCTTTTAAAAAAGTTTTGTTAATAAAAAAAAACGTATAATTGTTGTGTAATAATTGAGAACCCAGAGGAAACCCATGAGGACACAAGGAGAACATGCAAACATGCTTTAAAAAAAACCTTTAATTCTTGTGTTACCACCCCCCCGCCCCCCTGCAAACAAAGGCTTTCTGCCCCGGTGCTGTGCGCCTCACCCGAATCCGATCTTGCTATTTGCCCCTATGGGCAGAGAGGTGGATTTAATAACGGTGTGCGTATTTAAAGCCCCTCGCTCGGCCGCAGTAAAGCAATTTAAAAATGTAGCTGCGAGTGTTAATAACGCGAGCGGAGACAAAGTCCTCTGAGAGTGGACGCTGGACTCGGGTTCGAATTAAAGAACGAGTCGGCGCGTACTTCACCACCCGCCAAACTTCTTTAATCGCGGGGGAATCAAAGTGAAAGCCTCCACGTCGCCCGTCCTTAAACCCCCCCCCCCCCCCTCTCTCTCTCTCTCTGCTCGTCCGCTCGCCCGCTCCTGATTTTGTTGTCTCTTTTCATCGTTTGCGCTTCAGCTGGCTCTCACATTCCTTTGTCCTCGTCCTATATCAGCCCGCAGTTTAGGCTTTTAGTCGGCCACACACACACACACACACACACACACACACACACACACACACACACACACACACACACACACACACACACACACACACTGCTAGTCTCCAGTCAAGGATCCAGGAGAGCGGCGGTCATCATCACAAGCCTGTCCTCGAAAAACGAGCCACAAATGACGATGCGGCTGGCGTGCCCGACCCCGGCGCCGTCAGAACAAATACACCTTTAATTGTGGCTCGCCTCCAATTATGCTGCGCTCGCACCCTTAATCGCTTCTCTCAAAACACTCGGCTATTGGACACTGACCTCCTCGCGAGCTCGGAAGTTCACACGGATGGAAGCAAAAACTCCTCCGGCCGCTCGCTCACCCCCACGCAAAAAGGCTGGAGGTACGAGGAGAGGACCTCCCCGTTCTCATTAGGACGCCCATGCCACCTGCCGCCCTGAAAACCTTTCCTTCACGGCAATAAAGGATCCATCTGAAAGCACCAGCAGCCAGGAAACAAGCGGGGATTAAAGGGACGATGTGCGATATGTGTACTGCGCTTTTGTAACGAACGACCTTCGGCACAATATGTATGTCAGGATTTTAGACCCATAAAGACGTCGAAACAACAATATTATACGACAAATAATGAGAAAATATATATTTTTAAAAAAGCGACCTGTACCCGCCGAGAGGGCGCTGCTAAAAATGCGTGCGCTCCGCTTTTGTCTCGCGTTTTCTCCCTGAATTTCTAATTTTCTTCACACGGCCTGCCTCTCACCCCCACGGCTTCTCGGCTCCTCCATCCGCCGGCATTAATCACGCCGGCCCTGAACACAGTGACGGGCCGCGGCCATTCAAAGTCGCGGCGGCTTTGTCCCGAAAGCCACGCAACTCTCAATGCATCTCCACTTCTTTTTGTCTCCCTGAAGAGTGGCTCTCAGAAGGGCCCGCACCTCCCTTTATTCTTCCCCCCTTAGTACCCACAGATTAGCCCCTGAAATGCCCTGGCATAGGGTGACGGAGAGGGGCAGGGGCGCGGGGCGAGCGGACTGACAGGGCAACTGTCCGCAGAGGAGATTCATGCGCTCACCATCCAGACGTGGCCCGTCCCTTCGGCCCATGCCTGGAGAAGGCGCCTAGCAACCGGTGGATGGGAAGAAAGAGGGCGAGACGGGCGAACGTCCGGCGGATAAAGAGACGCAAAGTGGGGAAAAAGTCTGGCCGTACGAGTCCACACTATATAGATATAAAGCGCTGACGGTCTCCGGTGACCGTCCTTTCATCATCAAAGCTTTGAGTGAACAACGATCCGATCTAAAAAGCCCTAAAAACATGAAAAGAGAACGACAGGAAGCCTTAATAAATTCACTGAAAATACATTCCCGACCTCATTCACTCGCCATTCAGAGGGCAAGTCGGGAAAATGCCCAAAATCCAATTTGAAACGCGTTCGGGGCAACTCTGATCTCAGGATTTTGGGAAACCGTACGACAGGGGAGATCGTTATAATTAGACGAGGGGATAAGAAGTCATCAGGCGGACGGGATAGGACACAGGAGACGCGCAGCAGACTCAACACGTTAGCAGACAGTCAGCTCATTGTTCCACCTCCGAACAACACCTTTAAGTTCTCAGTGCTGGCTTATTAACGCAGATGGGCTGCGCCTCGTACCGTCGGCCGGTGTGAATGTAAATTTATTCATTCATTCATTCATTCATTATCTCCCGCTTTATCCTCTATTAGGGTCGCGGTGGGGTTCCCCATGCCCATCCAGGGGAGAACGTCTCGGGCGCCGGGCAGACACACCCAGGACAGGGCGCCAATCCATCGCTGGGCAGTGGATGTAAATATTTTCCTTATTATATTTTTGATCATACATTATTATTATTATTCTATGAAGCCTTAAAGAAAAAAAAAATTAATAAAAAAAAAAAATATATATATATATATATATATATATATATATATTTGCGTGTGTAATAAAAATTATATATACACTCACACAAACATTATATATATATATATAAATATATATATATATATATATATATATATATATATATATATATATATATATATACACACACACATACATATATATATATATATATATATATATATATATATATATATATATATATATATATATAATATAATATTATATATATATTTTATTTTTATTTATTTATTTATTTTTTTTAATGTCATGGCTTCAATCTAACAAAGACACTGACGCTCATCAAACCAGACCATGCTCTCCACCTTTTTCAATTTTCCTCTATATTTAATAGAGCAGGCCTGATCCCGCTAATAAAACACTGAACAATAATGACTCTGAAGGTTCTAGAACGTGCCCAGCGATAGATTGCCCCCCTGTCCTGGGTGTATCTGCCCAGCGCCCGAAACGTTCTCCCCTGGATGGGTATGGGGAACCTCCCCACGACCCTAATATAGGATAAAGCTGAAGATAATAAATGGATGGATGGACATATAAGACTGTATTCACTAAACACACTGTTTATTCAGCACTTGTACTTTTTCTGCTGACCCGCAACAGAACCCAAAGGCACCCACCGGGTCACCTGTACCCGTCTCAGGGGTCCAGTTTACACCTGCTGCATGAAAGCAGGTGCGCAGGGTCACTGATCTGCAACAGCTGTGTGAATATGATGGGATGTGGAAGGAAGGTGCACCACAGAAATCAGACTAAATCATTCCAATTGATCTCTGTACCTTTAAGAGTGCAAACACTGTGAGACTGTGGATTTAAACACAGCTTGGGAAGCTGCTTTTTTAATGTTCCACATAGTCCCTTTAAAAGGCAGTAATTAACCCCACGGTGTTTGTACCTCCAGTGTCAGAGGCAGATTCCCATTGAAGTGCCATTTAGGGGCTTTCCGTCCCGGAGCGAATCAAAGTCAACTTCTGAGATCCAGCTGGAAGCTTTTTTTTTTCCCCTCCCGAGAACCTATCATTAAACCTATAGTGCACCCACGTCCACATTCCACAGCGTCTGTCTGGAGGTGCCGATGTGATGGAACACGCGGAACTTCCACGGAACCGAACCTACCGTCAGCCTGAGAGCGCAGCAACCCGCAGAGGACGAGCCACGCTAGAGGACCCATGCTGGCATAGCACGCACCCAGCGCGTGGGTTCGGCGGCTTCGGGTTCGGGGTTCGGGACCAAGGTGCGCAGTTCGGGTCTCGCGTTCCACGCGCGCACGCGTCTTTTCACCAAGCGAGCGGAGCCGGAGCGCACGCGCTCAGCCGCCTCATGGCGCTCTCACACCGGCGCGCGCGCACACCAGCCGGGGCAGACGGGGGGCAAACTCCGTGGGTGCATCCGCGTGGTGCGCGCGCTGGGTGGGTGGGTGTAGTGTCAACGCCGGAAGAAGGGGAGGTGATGCTCTGGATGCGCGCTGCTCCGCGCTCTGCGCGTCCCGTGGAACCTCCCGTGGAACGTCCCGTGCGTTCGGCAGTCCTCGCGTGGACACCCGTCAGTGGGGATGTCTCGTGAGTGGGGCGCTCGGCCGAACGAAACAAACACAAAAAAGTACAAATCCAAGAGAATCTCAACGCGTCCGAGCGGCGTCTCGTGAAGGCGCGGCGCGTCCCGCTGCTCTCCACGTCCCGTGTATTAGCTCCACGCGGGTCCACGCGGGTCCACGGCGGACGGACTGACTGACTGACTGACAGGCGCGGTCCCGCTCACGGCTGCGGGGTTTCGGGAGCGCGGGGAGTGCTCTGTCCTCCGGAGCGCCGCCGCCTGAGCGCGCTTCAGCACTCAACTGGCGTGCACGCTGGAAACGGAGGGAGGAGGAGGAGGAGGAGCAGGAGAGAGAGCGGGACCGAGCTCGGATGGTGCACACACACACACACACACACACACACACACACACACACAGACACGCGCCCACAGTTGGGTGTGAACCCCAAATCTGAGGCGCGCACACCTGCAGCCTATCAGCCTCATTAAGAGAGTGACGACACAGAAGAAACGAACCCCAAATCACTAGTCCCCTCAGCGCTGGCGATTCCCGGTTCGAACCCCAATCTGGGTGGAGCCTCCATGTCCTCCGGGTTCTCTGGTTTCCTCCCACAGTCCAAAAACATGGATCAAGGTCATTCGAATCCTCCAAATTGCCCCATATAGAGTGTGTGTTGGTGTGAGTGAGTGTGTGTCCAGCGTTAGATTGGCGTCCTGTCCTGGGTGTATCTGCCCAGCGCCCAAAACGTTCTCCCCTGGATGGGCATGGAGAACCCCCCCCCCCATGACCCCAGTAGAGGATTATTGGGAATTAATGAGATGAGATGATAACATCTAACCCTATCTTAATTGCCCCTATATAGTGTGTGTGTGTGTGTGTGTGTCAGTTCTCCCATGGATGGTCACAGGAACCCCCCTCCCCCCCACCACACTAGTACAGTCATCCTTAAGAGAGGAGGTGAGGTCAGACACTGATGCTGGACGAGACTGTTGTCCATGGGCTGAAGACCCATGAACTCAGTCATGTGAAAACAGAAGTGGGCCTTCCCCAAAATGTTTCCACGAAACTGTAATCAGACAGTCGACCGAAATCCAGAGCTTTGAGTTTGATTTTATTCAGCCCTGAAAATAAATCTGGATTAAAGTCTTGGACTCAATGCTCAGGAGGTGTGTCCTTCTGAGTGTTTATTCCATTCATTCATTCATTATCTCCCGCTTTATCCTCTATTAGGGTCGCGGTGGGGTTCCCCATGCCCATCCAGGGGAGAACGTTTCGGGCGCTGGGCAGATACACCCATCGCTGGGCACCCACTCACTCAAAGACACACTCTATATGGGGCAATTTGGAGAACTCAATTGACTTGATCCATGTTTTTGGACTGTGGGAAGAAACCGGAGAACCCGGAGGAAACCCACGGGGACACGGGGAGGACATGCAAACTCCACCCAGATGGGGATTTGAACCAGGAATCCCTAGCACTGAGAGGAGAACATGCCAACCACTAAGCTCATTCCAAAATCCATAAAGACCTGATTATGTAGAACTTCAACTGCACTCACTCTATATAGGGGCAATTTAGAGTCCATGTTTTTGGACTGTGGGAGGAAAGCCATGTGGACATGGGGAGAACATGCAAATCCCTAGATCGGGATTCGAACCTGGATCCCCAGCGCTGAGTGTTGGACGTGGTGAGCACTACACCATCGCGCCGTCTTGAGGGATTCGGAGATCCAGAGAACATACAGACTCCACAGACAGGGATGTCCGCTCAGCCCTGGAATCGAACCCGGGACCTGTGAGCTGTGAGGTGAGCGCAGTGCGCGCCACACCAACACGCTGCTCTGTTTATGAATAATGCAGGGCTCTTTTTTTTGTTACAGTGCAGAATCCTGCAGCGAGCCGATAACGAGTCTGAGCACGTCCCAAATTACGCTCCATTTAATCCGGCATGTGCTCCTCTCATGGTATAAAGAAGCGCACCGCATGGCACGCCGAGTCCAACACGCGCCGAGCTGCGGGAGACAAGAGGCCGGCGTTGGTGGGTCTGTAGCTCAGCCCTGGAACCAAACCTCTCATTAAAGGTGTACATCAGGTTTCCATCTCTTTGATCTGATATTATTTTTGGCACTTTGCTAAAAACCTACAAACTTTCGACAAACAACCAGAATGCAAACGAATTACATCGTTTAATAAAAAAACATCTGCAAACTTACAAAAATCAAATCAAACATTCATTCATTCATTCATTATTTCCCGCTTTATCCTCTATTAGGGTCGTGGGGGGGGGGGGGGGGGGGGGGGGGGGGGGGTTCCCCATGCTCATCCAGGGGAGAACGTTTCAGGCGCTGGGCAGATAGACCCAGGACAGGACGCCAATCCATCACTGGGCACACACTCACACACACACTCTATATGGGGCAATTTGGAGAATTCAATTGACTTGATCCATGTTTTTGGAAACCCACACGGACACGGGGAGAACATGCAAACTGCACCCAGATTGGGATTCGAACCGGGAATCTCCAGCACTGAGAGGAGAACATGCCAACCACTAAGCCACCGTGCTGCCCCGAATGAAATATATCAAACTATATTATAATACTGCAATATATACAGTGCCAATCAAATGTTAGGACACTCCCCCTTCTCCCTCCACTTATCATATAGATGGACTTTGTAGTTGTATAATTACAGACTGTAGTCCATCTGTGTTCTCTGTTGTTGGTTCTCTGTTCTCTATTGGTCAGGTGTAATTTGGGTGGTGGATTGTTGATGGTCAGTTCTGCAGTGACACTGATGTGATGGGGGGGGGTTAGTGCAGCAGTGCTGCTGTAGTTTCATTTAAACACCTCAGTGACACTGCTGGGATAGGAATAATGCCCCACCCAATAACCCCTTCTCTGTGGGGGTACTATTGGGGTTCTGACCATTAGAACAGAGAACACAGTATGTCCTGTAGAACACACACAGATGGACTACAGATTGTGATTTTAGAACTACAAAGATTATCTTTATAGTTAATTTAATATATAGTACCGGAGAATTCAATTGACCTTGATCCATGTTTTTGGACTGTGGGAGGAAACCGGAGAACCCGGAGGAGACCCACGCAGACACGGGGAGAACATGGAAACTCCACCCAGATTGGGATTCGAACCGGGAATCCCTAGCGCTGAGAGGAGAACATGCTAAACCACTAAGCCACCGTGCCGCCCTGTTTAATTATTATTTATTTTTTAAAATATATTTATTATAAAAACATAAAACATGAGTCGGTATGGTTTCCATCCACCCCACCAGCATCTCTAACTGCCTCACTGTGCTGCCCCGTCACTGCAGGTCAGAGGGACGCGGCTCATCCCCTGATGTTACAACACAGAGGGCACTACGAAGGGACACTCGGATCTAGTGGGCTTGATCTGAACCGAGTACATCACGTGTTATTTATATCAGCAGCATTTTGCAGCACAGTTTCTCTATCACAGGATTATATTCCAGATTAACGCCGCTGTGTGCGCAGAGCCGTTCGCACATGAAGCATCAGCGCCCCCCAATGGTGGAACCAACAACTATGCCGTTCAGGGTTGATATACAGAACAAGTAACCTTGAAAAAAAAAGTATTTAAAAAAAGACCTTATTTTCTCGATCCACTGAATAGTGAATATTTTTCTCATATAAAATTAATTAATTAATTAATTAATTAATTAATTAACACGGCAGCACGGTGGCTTAGTGGTTTTAGCACGTTCTCCTCTCAGCACTAGGGATTCCCGGTTCGAATCCCAATCTGGGTGGAGTTTCCATGTTCTCCCCGTGTCTGCGTGGGTTTCCTCCAGGTTCTCCGGTTTCCTCCCACAGTCCAAAAACATGGATCAAGTCAATTGAATTCTCCAAATTGCCCCATATAGAGTGTGTCTGTGTGAGTGAGTGTGTGCCCAGCGATGGATTGGTGCCCTGTCCTGGGTGTATCTGCCCAGCACCCGAGACGTTCTCCCCTGGATGGGCATGGGGAACCCCACCATGACCCTAATAGAGGATAAAGCGGGAGATAATGGATGAATGAATGAATTAACACGTTCACATTTACATATAAGTTTTATGGGTGGGTGAAATTAAAATTCAAAGACAGAAAGAGCGGGTGGGGTGAGAAAAGAAGGTCAATAAATTGTTCATATGGACAGAAGTATTTGGACACCTCCAGATTAAATCCTCAGAAGTATTAATGACATCCATCCATCATCTTCCCCTTTATCCTCTATTAGGGTCTTTATCCCTGCCCATCCAGGGGAGAACGTCTTGGGCGCTGGGCAGATCCAGGACAGGACGGCAATCTATCACTGGACACACACTCACTCACACATACACACTCTATATGGGGCAATTTGGAGAATTCAATTGACCTTGATCCATGTTTTTGGACTGTGGAAGGAAACCTGAGAACCCAGAGGAAGCCCACGCGGACACGGGGAGAACATGGAAACTCCACCCAGATTGGGATTCGAACCGGGAATCCCTAGCGCTGAGAGGAGAACATGCTAAACCACTAAGTCACAGGTTTCACTCCTATGACAAGGCTGTCTGCAAAGTTTGGAATGTCTCTGATGCACACAATCTCTGTTCCAATTCATCTCAAAGGTGTTGCATGAGATTGGGATCAGGACTCTGTGTGGATCAGTCCAGATCTTCCACACCAAACTCACCCAGGCGTGAATTTAAGGACCATGCGGAAGAGAAAAGGGCCTTCCCCAAACTGTTCCCACGTTATCGGAGACATACAGTCGTCCAAAATGCAGGATTTTAAACCCGAAATTAAAGTCCTGAATTTAATCATTAAATGGTTTGTCCCCATAATAATGTAAATATAGTGAACCAAGTTAAAGGTGTGGACAGACAGACAGCCGACTGATTTACATAATTAATGAGCTCTGTTATAAAAAGAGAAACAGCTGGCGTTGGTGAAACGATTCAAACCAACATTAAAAATGACGAGAAAATGACGTGGGACTCAAAGTCTGAGGGTTAAAGTGACGATTCGTGACTTTTCAGCCGAACGGTGAAGCGTTTTAGGAGCCGGCCGGAGAACAAACAGACGAGGCCTTTGAACTCGTTCTGAAACGTCAGCGTCAGAGATCCAAAGACTTAAAGGCTGATTAAAGAGCCGGATCATCAAATACGTTCGGCGTCTTCAGAAGCGCTGCCTGCAACTCGGCACGTCTTAAACCGAGCACGGGTTCGGAATTACCCCCGACTCACGTGAGGACCCAACATCAAAGACTCAGGAAACCAGCAGACGCCGTTAACAAGGAACTCAACACCAGAAACACCATGCAAATCCCCGCTCACGCTTCCAACGGCCGACCGGCACGTGACGCTGACGCCTACCGCAGTCCTCACTGTCCTCACTGTCCTCACTGTACTAACCACACTCACTGTACTCACTGTACTAACCACACTTACTGTACTAACCACACTAACTGTACTCACTGTACTAACCACACTTACTGTACTCACTGTACTAACCACACTTACTGTACTAACCACACTCACTGTACTCACTGTACTAACCACACTTACTGTACTAACCACACTAACTGTACTAACCACACTCACTGTACTCACTGTACTAACCACACTTACTGTACTAACCACACTAACTGTACTAACCACACTCACTGTACTCACTGTACTAACCACACTTACTGTACTAACCACACTAACTGTACTAACCACACTCACTGTACTCACTGTACTAACCACACTTACTGTACTAACCACACTAACTGTACTAACCACACTCACTGTACTCACTGTACTAACCACACTTACTGTACTAACCACACTAACTGTACTAACCACACTCACTGTACTAACCACACTCACTGTACTAACCGCACTCACTGTACTAACCACACTCACTGTACTCACTGTACTAACCACACTTACTGTACTAACCACACTCACTGTACTAACCACACTCACTGTACTAACCGCACTCACTGTACTAACCACACTCACTGTACTCACTGTACTAACCACACTCACTGTCCTCACTGTACTAACCACACTTACTATACTAACCACAATCACTGTACTAACTACACTCACTGTACTAACCACACTCACTGTACTAACCACACTCACTGTCCTCACTGTACTAACCACACTCACTGTACTAACCACACTCACTGTACTAACCACACTCACTGTACTCACTGTACTAACCACACTCACTGTACTAACCACACTCACTGTACTAACCAAAGTCACTGTACTAACCACACTCACTGTACTCACTGTACTAACCACACTCACTGTACTAACCACAGTCACTGTACTCACTGTAACCACACTCACTGTACTAACCACACTTACTGTACTAACCACACTTACTGTACTAACCACACTCACTGTACTCACTGTACTAACCACACTTACTGTACTAACTGTGCTCACTGTACTAAACACACTTACTGTACTAACCACACTCACTGTACTCACTGTACTAACCACACTCACTGTACTCACTGTACTAACCACACTCACTGTACTAACCACACTCACTGTACTCACCACACTCACTGTACTAACCACACTCGCTGTACTCACTGTACTAACCACACTCACTGTACTAACCACACTCACTGTACTCACCACACTCACTGTACTCACTGTACTAACCACACTCACTGTACTAACCACACTCACTGTACTAACTACACTCACTGTACTCACCACACTCACTGTACTCACTGTACTAACCACACTCACTGTACTCACTGTACTCACCACACTCACTGTACTAACCACACTCACTGTACTCACTGTACTAACCACACTCACTGTACTCACCACACTCACTGTACTCACTGTACTAACCACACTCACTGTACTCACTGTACTCACTGTACTCACTGTACTCACTGAACTCACAGAACTCAGGATACTCACAGCGGTGTTATCATGGTAAGTGCAGTTGTGTAATATGTGAGGCCGCATGTTGAGGCCTGCAGCACTTTAAACTTCAGATGCAAACAGGAACTCGGTTCTATTTACAAGTTCTACGTATGAAACGAGGGCAATAGATCAGAAACACCACCGGGATGCCCCACGTTCAAGAAATTCAAGTTTAACGTAAACATGTTGATGCAGCGCGGGATCAGAGACCTGGGACACGCAGACATCACAGCTTTCAGAACGTTGAGTCCGCCCGTGGAACCTTTCAGCCGTTTATGCAAAAGAACAGTAATGAGATCAGACAGTGAACCACAGAGCCTGACTCACAATCGCTGTTCCGGTTCATCCCATGTGCTTAACGAAGTCTGTGTGGCTCTGTGTGGTCACGGGGAAACGCACACACACACACACACAACACACACACACACACACCTTTAATATTAGAACAGCTAATAGCTTTCATTAATAGCTTTCAGGTTTGTGGGAACATTTTGGGGAAGGCCCACGTCTGTTTGGGGACTGGGACTACCGCGGTAATTTGGGTGAGAGAACTTTATTGGTTAACGGAACCCTGACCTTTAGCCCATCAACAAACTATGGGATAAACTAGAACAACGATTTTGTGAGCCAACATCGGTGTCTGATCTCGCAAGCGCTCCTCAGAATGACCATGCAACTCTGTACTATATACTATATTTACTATACCCATCCAGGAGAAAACTGGGCACAAACACACAATAGGGGCAATTTAAAACCACCAATTCACCTTGAATCCATGTTTTTGTATTGTGGGATGAAAATGGAGAACCCACTAGGGACTCACGTTTCGAATCCCAATCTGGGTGGAGTTTCCATGTTCTCTCTGTGTCCGCGTGGGTTCTCCGGTTTCCTCCCACAGTCCAAAAATATGGATTCAAGGTCAACTGGGTTCTCCAAATCGCCCCATATAGAGTGTGTTTGTGTGTATGTGAGTGAGTGTGTGCACAGTGATAGATTGGCGTCTTGTCCTGGGTGTATCTACCCAGCGCCTGAAACGTTCTCCCCTGGATGGGCATTGGGAACCCCCCCCCCCCCCCACAGTCCAAAAATATGGATTCAAGGTCAATTGGGTTCTCCAAATCGCCCCATATAGAGTGTGTTTGTGTGTATGTGAGTGAGTGTGTGCCCAGTGATAGATTGGTGTCTTGTCCTGGGTGTATCTGCCCAGCGCCTGAAACGTTCTCCCCTGGATGGGCATGGGGAACCCCCCCCCCCACATGCATGACCCTAGTACAGGATAAAGTGGAAGATGATGGATGGATGGACGTTATCCTTATGAACGTGACAGGAAGCTGTGAACAGATCTGAAACCCACCGCCTCCGTTCTGTACGCCGTGAACAGATTTCATGTGTAAATGGCCTGAAGAAGCCCCATAAACCTATCCCTGCATATCTATTAACCACATGACAAACACAGCCTATAGATTACAACACCCACCCGCACACGGCAGCATCCGCCTCGCCCCTGCTCGCGTCCCCGTCCTAAATCCAGCCACTGTATCTCCCCTCTGTATCTTTTTTAGAGGCCCCGTCCCCGATGAGCACCAAATATTGACTGGAAGAAGATTTATTTTAATTAAAAAAGGGCAGGCATCTTCACCCAAGGCTGCGGCGGGGCATTCAGAGTGGGATTTAAGGATGAGGGGATGAGGGGGTGCACAGCTGTAACTTATGAGACCCTGTCCTGCCGGCTTTATCCAAAGAGGAAAACGTGCTGGCTCAGTGAATTAAACAAAACTGCCTGCAAACAGCACAATGTAGGTTTAGCATGTTCTCCTCTCAGTACTAGAGATTCCCGGTTCGAATCCCAATCTGGGTGGAGTTTCTCCCCTGTCCACGTGGGTTTCCTCCGGGTTCCTCACACAGTCAAAAACATGGATCAAGGTGAATTGAGTTCTCCAAATTGCCCCATATAGAGTGTGTCTGTGTGAGTGAGTGAGTGTGTCCAGCGATTGATTGGCATCCTGTCCTGGGTGTATCTGCCCAGCGCCCGAAAACGTTCTCCCCTGGATGGGCATGGGGATGGGCATGGGCAACCCCCTCCCCACCCCCCGTGCGTGACCCGGGGGCGACTCGGCCAATCAGATTTGAGAACTGGAACTTCGATGTTAGCCCTCAGATATAACACTTACACTCCCGAAAGAACGTTTCTACTCAGAAGTGAAATCAGATGAAGGTCTCCGGTGTTTGAAATCAGATGAAGGTCTCCGGTGTTTGATGTGCATTTAAATACCATTTAAGTCGAATTAATAAACATATTCACATATGTCGCAAGCGCTCTGGATTAAAGGAGACACGCCCACAGTGCCCCCCCCCCCCCCCGTACACCCTCAGCCGGGTTAAAAAGGTGGCAGCGGTCATCTGTGGCGAGCGTATTCTTTAGATCAATCTAAACAGATCACCTCCCAATCACTGTCATTCCATTTCAGCAATTACGGCAGCATAATGACATCACGGCAAATCGTCACTCAGACCCAGGTCTGCCGGCCATCTGCCGGGGGGGGGGGGGGGGGGGGGGGGGGTGTCAGTCGGTGGAACCTCGTCCCGTTCAGGCCTGATGGACTTGACTCCCGATTGTTCTCTCTGACGTTGACTGACAGGACGCACAGCTTTAATTCTATAACGCTTCCCATCGTATGGTGTGAGGCGGTGGGGGGGGGGGGGGGGGGGGGGGGGGGGTCGTTAGAGCTGGGCTTTTCCCCGGATATTTTGTCAGTTGCCCCGAATCAAATAAGAGCAGCTCTCTCTGCAGCCTCTCCTCCAGCAGCGGGACCGAACGACGGAGTCACCGTCAGCTGTTTGTGCTTCCAAGCTCTGTGTGTGTGTGTGTATATGTGTGTGTGTCTATGTGTGTGTGTCTGTGTGTGTGTGTGTGTGTGTGTGTGTGTGTGTGTGTGTGTGTGTGAGGGAGACCGATTTTTTTCGCCAGTGTCGGGAGTAAAGTTACCGTAATAACTGTATGTTGGCTGTAAAGAGCAGCTTCTCAGCTTTCAGAAAGCGTCAGAATTTTTCTCCAAAGGCGCAAACTGTCGCAGAGTTACGGTAATTAAAGCAAAACCCTCATTAAAACCCTCGTTTACCATCATTTAACAAACCTCGTTAAAACATCTGCGACCGACTCGTAAAACGGATTCATGCTAAAGCTCAGGTTCGTTTATTCAAAAGTTTTCAGCCAAAACCGTCATTTATTAGAACTGAATGTGCTCTCCACTGCTGACACATGTTTCATATGTAATTTCATTTTATCCAATATAACTATTAATCCCAGCGATAGATTGGCGCCCTGTCCTGGGTGTATCTGCCCAGCGCCCAAAATGTTCTCCCCTGGATGGGCATGGGGAACCCCCCCCCCCCCCCCCCCCCCGACCCAAATATAGGATAAAGCGGAAGATGATGGATGAATGAATGAATAACTATCCATCCATCCATTATCTTCAGCTTCATCCTCTATTAGGGTCATGTGGGGGGGGGGGGTTCCCCATGCCCATCCAGGGGAGAACGTTTCGGGCGCTGGGCAGATACACCCAGGACAGGGCATCAATCTATCACTGGGCACACACTCACTCACACATACACACTCTATATGGGGCAATTTGGAGAATTCAATTGACCTTGATCCATGTTTTTGGACTGTGGAAGGAAACCGGAGAACCCGGAGGAAACCCACGCGGACACGGGGAGAACATGGAGACTCCACCAAGATTGGGATTCGAACCGGGAATCCCTAGCGCTGAGAGGAGAACATGCCAACCACTAAGCCACCGTGTCACCCACTTTAACTGATGAACGATCAAACAAAATGAATGTTACAACAGTTTGAAAAATGGATAAATACCCTGTATTTAAATACCTCATGAAAGGGCAATTTTTAAAGAGGACAGAGGGGGGAATAAGGGATCTGGACTAAAGCCCCTGATGTCTCTAAACCCTAAAGTCCTGGTGTGAGTAGGACATGGACTCAAACACACTCCACGACTCTAAAAAGGCTTCCGGATCCCTCTCACCTTCATTTACATATTTAATAATGAATAATAATGACATGACATTCAGTTCTGTTCATACGTAATCAGCGGTGTTTGCAGCGTGTTGTGTGTTTTTTTAAAACGCAGCCTCTTTGTCTGTCTGCGTGAACCTCGCGACACGCCGAGCTCTGATTAGCATGTGCTCTTATGATTCCTGATGATGGAACTGAGTCTAGTGTTTACGTATGCAAATCAGCCTCTCATCACCGATGCAGTCATTCATAATTAGCGGGGAGGCGACTGCCAATCAACAGAGACGCCCTGTTTCAGGATGTCAGACACACACACACGCAACATATTACTCATCTGAATGAATTAAAGGTGAACCTTGGTTTCAGTGTGCAGGTCGCCCCTCGTGGGTGGAGAACCGGCTGCTCGCTGTCAGACGTTATGGTGAGTCTACTGCCGTTTTAAAAATGATACCACTGCAACGTCAAATAGTTACACGGAACTAGATTAGACAAAAACACAAATAATAATATAATGATGATAAATATTCCCCATGTCCATCCAGGGGTGAATGTTACAGGCGCTGGGCAGATACACCCCGGACAGGGCACCAATCTATAGCTGGCACACACTCACTTACACACAGACACACTACATAGAGGCAACTTAGAGCAGCCAATTCACCTTGAATCCATGTTTATGGACTGTGAGAGGAAACCTAAAAACCCGGAGGAAAGTGTGTGTGTGTGTATGGGAGGGGTATGTGAGTATGGGAGGGGTGTGGGAGTATTGAAGGGGTATGAGAGTATGGGAGGGGTATGTGTGCATGTGTGGGGTATATAGGGATGTGAGAATGTGAGGGGTGTGAGAGTATTGGAGGGGTATGTAATTATGGAAGTGGTATGTAAGGATGTGAGGGGTATGTGAGAAGGGTAGGGGTATGAGAGTATGGGAGGGGTATGTGAACATGTGAGGGGTATGTGAGAAGGGGAGGGGTATGAGAGTATGTGAGGGGTATGTGAGTATTGGAGGGGTATGGGAGGGATTTTTGCATGTCCCAATTCTTTACTTTATATAATGTAATTAAAGATTAAAGGGCTACAATATATACATTTCACCCCCACCCCCCCACAGGAAGGGAACCCGCACCCTTAATGCGAGCCAATGGAAGGTGTAATTCGTCGGCTCAGATCTGTAATTGTGCGGCGGGTCAGGAGGGTTCCTGCCTCCCCATCAGTCACGGTCACGGAGCCGAGGTAAACAGGAAGTGGTTTGGTGGACATCCTTCACACGCCTACATCCCCGCTGTAGCTCCGGGCACCCACGTTATGGTGATTAAGCCGGGGGGGGGGGGGGGGGGGGGTATTGCCGGGTGATTAATGTGGGTGTCAGAGATAGCGGTAACACCCCTTCAGCGGCTGCAGCATGGGTAATGACACCTGGGGGTGGCAGCGTGAGGCTACCTGCCACCCGCGTTCTCGTTGCAGGCGTGATCGTTCCCCGGTAACCCCCCCCACCCCCCCACCCCCTCACGTCAGCAGTCCTGTCAGCTGAGCGGGTTTATTAATGACTACACGCCGTCACCGTGTGGCGTTCTAATGCCGTTCTGTGGTAGAGATGCACACATTTCAACTCTACCTGCACTCACACTCTCACTCAGGGGGGAGTTTTTTGGGGTATTTGGGTGGCGGATCATTCTGAGTGCTGCCACGGTTTACTTTATGAGGTACATCACTGCTCAGAGGATGCTGCTTACAGGGTGCTGCCTTTCACAAAATGCTGCTTTCAGGATGCCGCATACGGGATGCTGCCGCTCACAAAATGCCGCCTGCAGGATGACGCTTGTGGAATGCTGCTTACAGGATGCTGCCATTCCACCAAATGCCGCTCGCAAGATGCCGTAAACGGGATGCTGCCGCTCACAGGATGCTGCCATTCACAAAATGCCACTCGCAGGATGCCGCTTAAGGGATGCGGCTTGTGGAATGCTGCTTACGGGATGCTACCATTCACCAAATGCCGCTCGCAAGATGCCGCGTACGGGATGCTGCCGCTCACAGGATGCTGCCATTCACAAGATGCCACTTGAAGGATGCCGCTTAAGGGATGCGGCTTGTGGAATGCTGCTTACGGGATGCTACCATTCACCAAATGCCGCTCGCAAGATGCCGCGTACGGGATGCTGCCGCTCACATGATGCTGCCATTCACAAAATGCCGCTGGGAGGATGCCGCTTAAGGGATGCCGCTTGTGGAATGCTGCTTACAGGATGCTGCCATTCACCAAATGCCGCTCGCAAGATGCCGTAAACGGGATGCTGCCGCTCACAGGATGCTGCCATTCACAAGATGCCACTTGAAGGATGCCGCTTAAGGGATGCGGCTTGTGGAATGCTGCTTATGGGATGCTACCATTCACCAAATGCCGCTCGCAAGATGCCGCGTACGGGATGCTGCCGCTCACAGGATGCTGCCATTCACAAAATGCCGCTGGGAGGATGCCGCTGGGAGGATGCCGCTTAAGGAATGCTGCTTGTGGAATGCTGCTTATAGGATGCTGCCATTCACCAAATGCCGCTCGCAAGATGCCGCATACGGGATGCTGCTGCTCACAGGATGCTGCCATTCACAAAATGCCACTCGCAGGATGCCGCTTAAGGGATGCCACTTGTGGAATGCTGCTTATGGGATGCTGCCATTCACCAAATGCCGCTCGCAAGATGCCGTAAATGGGATGCTGCCGCTCACAGGATGCTGCCATTCACAAAATGCCACTTGAAGGATGCCGCTTAAGGGATGCGGCTTGTGGAATGCTGCTTACGGGATGCTACCATTCACCAAATGCCGCTCGCAAGATGCCGCGTACGGGATGCTGCCGCTCACAGGATGCTGCCATTCACAAGGTGCCACTCGCAGGATGCCACACAAGGGATGCCACTTGTGGAATGCTGCTTACGGGGTGCTACCATTCACAAAATGCCGCTCGCAAGATGTTGCATACGGGATGCTGCCACTTACAGGATGCTGACATTCACAAAATGCCGCTTAAGAGACGCTGCTAGTGGGATGCTGCTCACAGGAGGCAGCACTCACAGGATGCTGCTCATGGGACGCCTCTCGCAGGACGCCTCTCGCAGTATGCCGGTTGCAAGACGCAGGTGGCTGAATGTTTTTCGTGTCCAGTAGTGATGTCGAAGGCGTTAAAAAATTTCTTTTAGTAACGAGCACACCACCACGCCATCGATATCACTGCAATGCAAGCAACCATCCACCACCCCAAAATAACCTGCTCTATAACCTGATCATAAAGGACGAAGTACAATTACCTCAGTATGTAGAGAAACACATGGACCTTGTCATGCCACACGGCCGCCATGCTACACGCATGAGTCCCCCACCGAGCCTCGGTCCTCACGAGGTTTCCTCCATAAAAAACAACTTCAGAACGGAACATGGGTGTCACAGGGGTGTCACAGGGGTGTCTCCAGGGACCCATGTCAGAGGGTGGAATGTTTTTATCTGGTAACCGAGTTAGCGGTGGGGCCCCGGGCCGGGCCGAGCGGGACGCTGACCTGGATGAAGTGCTTAATGAGGATAAATGGAGGTTGATCTACTTTAATACTTCTCTGCGGATGTGAAGGGTCCAGTTTGAGCCGCTTATCCGCTTTCGGATGATGAATGTTCACTTAGCGGCGAGTCGGACTCTGGGTAATGCATCCAGCAGATAAGAGAGATCTGAAAACTGATTGCTGTGAAATGAGATTTCTTTCTGATGTTTGCTTTATTACCGAATAATCTGCTCAAGTCTTTAAGGCTGAGAGTGAAGATCTGTTATTTGTCCTGCTGCTGCTGCTGCTTCTGTTTTTATTTTAATGAAAACACTATATACACCTGAAGCTCTGGGACTGAACAGAACATCTGAATTTAAAGATAACGCAGTGTGTCCCCATACTTTTGTAGGTTTAAATTCCTATAAACAAAATGTACCCCGGGGCATGTAAGTGTTTTTGAGCGTGTGTGTACTCGCTCTGAAGTTCCACCGTCTCCGAAGCTGTAATTACACTTCTCTGCCATACGACCATGACGGGGAAACACCGATTTACAAAGAGTTCTCCAACTTTAAACAACCAAAACACAAACTCAGTGGAACACACAAACGCATCGGGACACCTACGGGTTGCCAAATATTCATCTCCATGGATTTTTCAAACTCTATATTAAAGGGTAGAACCGAAGGCGTGTTAAACAGAAAGTGCTGGCAGCATCACTCGAGCGGGCTCTGTCCTATCCCGGCATTACGGCGCATCAGAAAGGTGGTTTAATGTGTTTGCATAGAGCACTAACCTCAAACTCCATGCATTTATTTGAATATATTTGTTTGAGGGCCGTGGCTCGTCGTCCAGCACCGTGTCCCACCATGTCACCGGTTTTTAAAGCGAACACTAATCGCTGAGTAACAGGATTCCGGATTCTCTAACAATCAGATACTGCCATCTAATTACAGAATGCAGTTTATAAACAACATCAGGAAAAAAATGTATTGTATGAACGTGACGATCTCAGTGATGTAAAGACTGAGAACCGAATAAACACGATATGGACTTAGAACTTTGGAATACAGGATAAAAGTCCGGTTGCCATCCCAGAAGGCGGGGTCATGGACAGTGAGGACAGGATGGATGAGAGAGAGAACACGGTGAAGATGAAAACTCCCCAAAATCCCATCCATCCATTATGTTCTGCATTATCCTCTACTAGGGTCGCGGGGGGGGGGGGGGGGGGGGGGGGGGGGGGGGGGGGGGGGGGGGGGGGGGGGGGGGGGGGGGGGGGGGGGGGGGGGGGGGGGGGGGGGGGGGGGGCGGGATGGTTCCCCATGCCCATCCAGGGGAGAACGTCTCGGGCGCTGGGCAGATACACCCAGGACAGGACGCCAATCTATGACTGAACACACACTCACTCACACAGATACACTCTATATGGGGCAATTTGGAGAACTCAATTGACCTTGATCCATGTTTTTGGACTGTGGGAGGAAATCGAAGAACCCGGTGGAAACCCACGCGGACACGGGAAGAACATGCAAACTCCACCCAGATTGGGATTCGAACTGGGAAGGAGAACATGCTAATCACTAAGCCACCACACCGCCTCGTTGCTCAGCCACTAACCTTAAATTTAAATGATAATTCCTCTATTCGTGGTGGGTTAGTGGTTTAGCATGTTCTCCTCTCAGCACTAGGGATTCCCGGTTCGAATCCCCATCTGGGTGGAGTTTCCATGTTCTCCCCGTGTCCACGTGGGTTTCCTCCAGGTTCTCCGGTTTCCTCCCACAGTCCAAAAACATGGATCAAGGTCAATTGAATTCTCCAAATTGCCCCATATAGAGTGTCTGTGTGTGTGTGTGTGTGTGTGCCCAGTGATAGATTGGCGTCCTGTCCTGGGTCTATCTGCCCAGCGCCCGAAACGTTCTCCCCTGGATGGGCATGGAGAACCCCCCCGCGACCCTAATAGAGGATAAAGTGGAAGATAATGAATGAATTCCTCTATTAACTTAATTAATTAAGTTAAACTCCAGTACAGATGTAAAAACTTCAGCAGTAGGGTCGATCATCTCCAGATCTCGGAACCTCAGAACGGATCTCTGAGGTTCTCTCTCTTCCCCGTCGTTAACTGACGGCAGCATTTGGTTACCTCGTCATCGCCATGGAAACACAACAGAAGCCGGCGAGCATGAACTCAGGAGCTGAATGCGGGGAGCGTTTGGGGAACATGCAGCTCTCAGAGACTCCACCAATTACTGTTTACAGAAGGGAAATCCCGCCGTCACGCCGCTAATGAGAAGCCTGCTCGCAGACGCAACACCGCAGACGCAACACCGCAGACGCAACAACGCAGACGGAACACCACAGACGGAACACCACAGACGGAACACCACAGACGGAACACCACCGCAGGAAGTTCCACCTTCAGGTTAAAGCCCATCTGCATTTGCATCTTAACGTGCTGCATTAACCTGCGTCTTAATGTGGTGTCAGGTACATACGGGTTCCCCATGTCCATCCAGGGGAGAACGTTTCGGGCGCTGGGCAGATACACCCAGGACAGGGGGGCAATCTATCACTGGACACACACTCACTCACACAGACACACTTTATATGGGGCAATTTGAAGAATTCATTTGACCTTGATCCATGTTTTTGGACTGTGGGAGGACAACGGAGAACCCGGAGGAAACCCATGTGGACATGTCACACTGTCTGTCTGTCTGTATGTCTCTCACACTGTCTGTCTGTCTGTCTGTCTGTCTGTCTGTCACACTCTATCTGTCTGTCTGTCTGTATGTCTCTCACTCTGTCTGTCTGTCTGTCTGTATGTCTCTCACTCTGTCTGTCTGTCTCTCACACTGTCTGTCTGTCTGTCTGTCTGTCTCTCACACTCTATCTGTCTGTCTGTCTGTATGTCTCTCACTCTGTCTGTCTGTCTGTCTGTATGTCTCTCACTCTGTCTGTCTGTCTGTCTGTCTGTCTCTCACACTCTGTCTGTATGTCTCTCACTCTGTCTGTCTGTCTGTCTGTCTGTCTCTCACACTCTGTCTGTATGTCTCTCACTCTGTCTGTCTGTATGTCTCTCACTCTGTCTGTCTGTCTGTCTCTCAATTGACCTTGATCCATGTTTTTGGACTGTGGGAGGAAAGCGGAGAACCCGGAGGAAACCCACGTGGACACGGGGAGAACGTGGAAACTCCACCCAGATTGGGATTCGAACCGGGAATCCCTAGCGCTGAGAGGAGAACATGCTAAACCACTAAGCCACCGGGCCGCCCTATAACAAAATCAATATGAATTTAGGGTGCACACCTCACATACAAACAGAATCATACAGCAGGGGGCGCTGTCCTGGATGGGCACGGGGGACCCCCATCTCATGGGAATCGTCTCTTCATCCGAATCGTAAAATAAAGGAGTGAATGTTCCTCCAGCGGGGTTAGAAGACCCCCCCCCGGGGTTAGAAGACCCCCCCCGGGGTTAGAAGACCCCCCCGCGCTCACCCTGCGGGGGCAAAGAAGGAGAGAGATGTTCCGGCGAGCTGCCCCGGAGTCCCGACCGCGGCTCGGCGGGGGCTCCGCGTCTGCGTGGGCTCCCATTTTCAGCCATCCGCAAAATAATGGTCCCCCCGATGCCATTAAACCCCTCCCACCGGGGCAACAGAGGCGGAAGCCGCCACAGAGGCGAGCGGTTCCCACCTGTGATTCGGCTCGGGGGGGGGGGGGGGGGGGGTTCTCCATAATGACAGAGGGAGGAGGGGCAGGGCTGCTGGGTAATTGTCCCATAATTCACAGCTGAGTGCAGGGGGAATTCCCACAGGTGAGCCGCCGCATCCGGCCCGCGTGAGCGCCGCGCTCCGCCACCCAGACCCGAACACGGAACCCGGAACCCGGAACACGGAACCCGGAACCCCAGAACCATAAACACCGAATACTCTGTCCTATCCCGTCACACAGGGACAAAAAAAAACACAAAACACAACCCCCCCCCCTCCCCCCTTACTGACTGAGTGAGTAAC
>JAFMOC010000148.1:632500-667500 GCA_019802505.1 Corydoras sp. C115 | reverse complement strand
GCATATTCCAACACCCCCAAAAACCCGAAGCCTCGGGTTCCCCCGCCGTCCCGACTCTGAGCTA
Source organism: Corydoras sp. C115 (assembly GCA_019802505.1). NCBI lineage: Eukaryota > Metazoa > Chordata > Actinopteri > Siluriformes > Callichthyidae > Corydoras > Corydoras sp. C115. Next base: position 667,436 of record JAFMOC010000148.1, on the reverse strand, counting down.
CAGCAACAAATCCAGTTAACAACGCACTGTATTGATCCCAAACACATGTCCGCTGGGTGGCCCAGGGTCAGGCAGGGGGGTGTAGGGGGCAGGGGGGGGGCGCTTTTAGAACCCGGTCAATGAAAGAGTAAATGGCTGCAGAAAAAAAATAAAGGGAGGAAACCTGAAGAGTGTTGGAGGGTCGGCGCGGAACAATTACAGCCTTCTGGTCCTGACCTATAACAGGAGGAACAATATGCAGAGGTACAGAACACGGAGGGAGTCATTACGGAGCGGGGGGGAACAGCCCCGCCCAATTTACCCCATTAATGAATGCTGAAAAAGCACTTTCCCCCGGATCTCTGAGGGGCCATTACACTGTCTGTGTGTTTACGTTTGCCTTCATAACGCCGTATGTGCGCTTCTACACAACAATAAAACATCCAGACCAAAGAGAGTGTGTGTGTGTGTGTATGTGTGTGTGTGTGTGTGTGTGTCACTTGCAGTGTGTGTGTGTATGTGTGTGTGTCGCCTGTATGTGTTGCCTGCAGTGTGTGTGTGTGTGTGTGTGTGATATCCATGTGTGTCCCCTGCAGAATGTGTGTGTGTTTGTGTGTTATGTGTGTTGTCTGTGTGTGTTGCCTGCAGTGTGTGTGTTTCGTCTATGTGTGTCGCCTGCAGTGTGTGTGTGTGTGTGTGTGTGTGTGTGTGTGTGTCACTTGCAGTGTGTGTGTATGTGTGTGTCGCCTGTGTGTGTTGCCTGCAGTGTGTGTGTGTGTGTGTGATATCCATGTGTGTCCCCTGCAGAATGTGTGTGTGTTTGTGTGTTATGTGTGTTGTCTGTGTGTGTTGCCTGCAGTGTGTGTGTTTCGTCTATGTGTGTCGCCTGCAGTGTGTGTGTGTGTGTGTGTGTGTGTGTGTCACTTGCAGTGTGTGTGTATGTGTGTGTCGCCTGTGTGTGTTGCCTGCAGTGTGTGTGTGTGTGTGATATCCATGTGTGTCCCCTGCAGAATGTGTGTGTTTGTGTGTTATGTGTGTTGTCTGTGTGTGTTGCCTGCAGTGTGTGTGTTTCGTCTATGTGGGTCGCCTGCAGTGTGTGTGTGTGTGTGTCACTTGCAGTGTGTGTGTGTATGTGTGTCACTTGCAGTGTGTGTGTGTGTGTGTGTGTGTGTGTGTGCCATCCATGTGTGTCCCCTGCAGAATGTGTGTGTGTGTTTGTGTGTTATGTGTGTCGTCTGTGTGTGTTGCCTGCAGTGGGTGTGTGTATGTGTTTTGCCTGCAGTGTGTGTGTGTCACTTGCAGTGTGTGTGTGTGTGTGTTGCCTGCAGTGTGTGTGTGTGTGACATCCATGTGTCCCCTGCAGAATGTGTGTGTGTGTTTGTGTGTGTCGTCTGTGTGTGTTGCCTGCAGTGTGTGTGTGTGTGTCTGTGTGTGTGTTGCCTGCAGTGTGTGTGTGTGTGTGTGTGTGTGTGTGCCATCCATGTGTGTCCCCTGCAGAATGTGTGTGTGTGTGTATGTGTTTGTGTGTTATGTGGGTCATCTGTGTGTGTTGCCTGCAGTGTGTGTGTGTGTGTGTGTGTGTGTCCTGCAGAATGTGTGTGTGTGTGTTGCCTGCAGTGTGTTCATCTGTGGGTGTTGCCTGCAGTGTGTGTGTGTGTGTGTGTGTGTGTGTGTGTGTCCTGCAGAATGTGTGTGTGTGTGTTGCCTGCAGTGTGTGTCGCCTGCAGTGTGTGTGTATGTGTTGTGTGTGTCGCCTGCAGTGTGTGTGTGTGTGTCACTTGCAGTGTGTGTGTGTGTGTGTGTGTGTGTGTGTGTGAAATCCATGTCTCCCCTGCAGAATGTGTGTGTGTGTGTTTGTGTGTTATGTGTGTCGTCTGTGTGTGTCGCCTGCAGTGTGTGTGTGTGTGTGTGGGTGTGTCCTGCAGAATGAGTGTGTGTGGGTCTGTATGTTGCCTACAGTGTGTGTCGCCTGCAGTGTGTGTATGTGTGCTTGTGAGTGTCGCCTGCAGTGTGTGTGTGGTGTGTGTGTGTGTGTGTGTGTGTGTCGCCTGCAGTGTGTGTATGTGTATGTGTGTCGCCTGCAGTGTGTGTGTGTCACCTAGAGTGTGTATGTGTATGTGTGTCGCCTGCAGTGTGTGTGTGTGTGTGTGTGTGTGTGTGTGTGTGTTGCCTGCAGTGTTACTTTGTAATCTTCAGAAAGAACGGTTGTTAATAAAACTGCAATCCTTTATAAGGATTATAAGGTTGCCACTACCACTATAATCCCTTATATACAATAGTTGCCACAACCCCTGAAATTCCTCAAACAATAGTTAATACAACAACTATCATCCCTCATTAACAACAGTTGCTACAACTCCTATAATACCTTATTACCAATGGTTGCCACAACTCCTGGAATTCCTCATAAACAATAGTTGTCACTACTATTATAATCCCTCATACACAAAGGTTGCCACTACTGCTATAATCCTTCAAACAATAGCTGTCACTTCTAGTATAATCAGTTATAAACAACGGTTTACACTACAACTATAATCCCTCATAAACACCGGTTGCCACTACTTCTCTAATCCCTCATAAACAACAGTTGCCACATCTCCTGAAATTCCATATTAACAATGGTGGCCACTACAACCATAACTCCTCATAAACAATGGTTGCCATTTCTACTATAATCTCTCATAAACAAAGGTTGTTGTCCCTACCCCTTAACCTCTTATAAGCAACGGTTGCCCAAACTACAGGAATCCCTCATAAACAAGGTTGCCACATATACTTTAATCCCTCACAAACAATGCTACTAAAATTCTTTAGAAACCAGTTTAGAAACTTGACCTCTACGATCATATGAGTTCCCTCATAAACAATGTTTCGCAGAACCATTAGAATACAGACAATTTAATTAATATAGGTTTTATATTTTAATTGGAACTGAACTATTTCAGTGCTGAAGGATTTTTAAAGCGCGTTGTGACCCCGCTCCTGATTCCAGCGTTTATTAAAACTTCAAACGTCCGACACCCCAAAGCAAACTTTACAACACGGCTCCTTTTTACCGGACCCAGAGAAATCGATTGCGTTCTATGTTTCGTTGAACGGAGGGCCGCCTCCGGTGCCGCGGCACTTTAATTGGTCCCAGTGCAACATTACACTCTGATGAAACAATGAACAATGCGGGACGATCGACCACAATCAGATAACCGAGCAACCAATGAGGAGTCACCGTGACATAAACAAAAAAAAAAAAAAAATAAAGTACAATAAAATACAAAAACACTGAAATACCAATCGCAGAGATTTTCCCACAATACATTAAATCTGGTTTAATACATTGAATCTACCCGGATCGAGTGGATTTGATTGGATACGGTGTAAAAAGTAAAAAGTTTTTTTTTATAGAAGCAGAGACATTAGGAATCTGGGATCCGGATTTTTACGATGACACTTAAAACGCTGATTAAACAGAAAACAGACGTTTGGTACAGCAGGAGCCACTGACTCGTAAACATCGCAGGAAATTTTATGAAACAGCAAACAGCGGTCCATACACACGACTGGTTTAATTTTTTATTAAATTCTGTGTGTTCCAACTTATATATATATACTTATATATATAAACAATATTGTTCAATCCTCATGAACAATATTGGCTATTACAACTATAATCTCTCATAAACGATGGTTGTTGTCTCTACCGCCATAACCTCTTATAAGCAATGGTTGCCAAAACTACAGGAATCGCTCATGAACAAGGTTGTCACAACTACTTTAATCCTTTATAGACAATGCTTACATCAGCTACTAAAATTATTTATGAACCTAAGTTGCCATGATCCTCTATCTTAATATATATCCATCTATTCATTATCTTCAGCTTTATCCTCTATTAAGGTCGCGGGGGAGGTTCCCCATGCCCATCCAGGGGAGAACGTCTCGGGCGCTGCGCAGATACACCCAGGACAGGGGGGCAATCTATCACTGGACACACACTCACTCACACACACACACTCTATATGAGGCAATTTGGAGAACTCAACTGACTTGATCCATGTTTTTGGACTGTGGGAGGAAACTGGAGAACCCGGAGGAAACCCACGCGAACACGGGGAGAACAAGGAAACTCCACCCAGATTGGGATTCAAACCGGGAATCCCTAGTGCTGAGAGGAGAACATGCTAAACCACTAAGCCACCGTTCCGCCCTCTTAATATATAATATATATATATATACACAGTACAGTCACAGGTTCAGACACACCCCCTTTTTGCTAAAGATGGACTTTGTAGTTCTCCAATTCCGCTCTGTAGTTCATCTGTGTGTGTTCTACAGTACGTACTGTGTTCTCTGTTCTAATGGTCAGAACCCCAATAGTACCACCACAGAGCAGGGGTTATTGGGTGGGTGCATTATTCCTATCCCAGCAGTGTCACTGAGGTGGAGAAATGAAACTACAGCAGCACTGCTGCACTAAACCCCCCCCCCCCTCACCACATCAGTGTCACTGCAGAACTGACCATAAACAATCCACCACCCAAATTACACCTGACCAATAGAGAACAAAGAACTAGGGGTGTTGGGGGTCCCTATGAGCATCCAGAAGAAGAACGTTTTGGGTGCTTGGCAGATACACACCGGACAGGGCACCAATCCATTGCTGGACAAACACACACGCACACACACTCTATATGGGGCAATTTGGAGAATTCAATTGACCTTGATCCATGTTTTTGGACTGTGGGAGGAAACCGGTGAACCCGGAGGAAACCCACGTGGACACGGGGAGAACATGCGAACTCCACCCAGATCGGGATTCGAACCTGGATCCCCAGCACTGAGAGGAGAACGTGCCGACTACTGCACCACCTCGCTGCCAACAGCGCAAAATCAATTTTTAAAAGCATTTAAATGATTTGCTTTTTTTAGAAAACGGAGGAAAGTCGAGTTCCGCGGGGGTTCTGTTCTTCAAACTGTAAGGATTTCAAGACGGAACCGTGATCCGCCGCGTCTGCGCCCGGTATAGAGGGCATTAAAGGGCAAGTGAAGGGAGGCCGGCGCATTCCCACTTATATAATGTTGTTATACAACCGTCTTCAGAGGCCTGATGCGGCGCACCATCCCGCTATTAAACAATTTCTGTTCTATTACAGCGCTGACCTTCTGCCAGATCGGCAGCCGAGTTTTACTTTTGCGTCTTTTCAGGTGCCGGTGGGTGGCGGCTCGTCCTCCATTCAGCGGGGCAGAGCGGGGGATTGCACGGGTCTGCGGCGGGCGGCGAGCTCGAGGTCAACGATGCTATTCGTTTCCTTTTTACTGCACCTGCACCGCCGCACGGCTCCGCCGGCCTTCAGACTTTACAGCGCGCCATTACGGCGGCAGATATAAAAGGCGCTGAAGGTCATTTCGACTCTAAAGCTCATGCCTTCATTCCTCTAATGCCTGCCGAGGGCAAATAAAACTTACGAGGTGGTAATGGTGCGGATGTGATTGAGGTTCACCGTTACGGGTTCCGCCGTTCGATGCAAAAGGATTAAATACACGCGCCGATCAATCTGCTTATTCGCAAACCGCAAAATATATAAACATCTTATTTACCGAATATCATTCACCGCCTTTGTTTGCCCCACTCATCGACCAGCTTCCACCCCCCCCCCCCCATAAAGAGCGGTAACCGAATCCATTTAAAGAAACGTTGGAGTAATGATCTCCCAGTAGCTACCCCAACCCCAACCCCAACCACAAAGCAGCCCGTCAGTAAAGGGCAGAAAATAAATGAAAACCCATTTTAACATGAGGTCTGTTTGTTGTGCCCTTTAATGATTTCTCGAGTGAGTGTTTCTCCTAAAATATCCAGGGAGACCGAAAAAAGGGAGGCCGGTTTTAATAAGGTCCCTTGTTCTGAAAATACTTATTGATTTTCGCTGTAACTGCCCGGCGTGGAGTGCGGCGAGGGCTTCTGCCGCTCAGCGGAGGTATATAGAGCCATTTAGAGGCGGAGGGCGTCTTCGGGGGGCAGTGTTTGCTGTGGCCTTTTCCTTTACCTCCATTTGTTTCCATCAGCCTTGACTTTCTCGCCGCGGCCATGCTGCTCGCTCGTTACGTTTCGGCGGTGTGAGAAGGTTCGTAGAGCACAGATATCTAAATCTGTGCAGCTGGACGCTCGAAAAGCTAAACTTACATCAATTACGGTCATTAAATAAGAATGCAAATCCAACTCTGATGTCATTATTGATCTTAAAGGGACATGGGGTTTCTAATCTATGGGTTCCACCTCTTTTCCGTGATTTATTCAGAATAATACACGACCCCGAGAGTCTTATTGCTTTAATAAAATGCACACTATAATAAACAAAACATGGTTTGATTCATAAATGTGTTCATTAAAAACTAAATCGTTAATAGTCTGGACTTCCGTGACGTAATCTAGGACGGTTTTTGATGTGAACACTGATCGCTGAGTAATATTGCCATCTAGTGGCCAGATTATAGAACACAATTTATAAAAAAACAGCTGTATAATAGCTAATATTGTATTGTATATCAAACATATACGTGTAATATGAATGTAATGCGCTCAGAGATGTGTGTTATTGTTAGTAATCTGGTCTTTTGTGATGTAATCTAGGCCAGTTTTTAACCACTGACTGCTGAGTAATATTGCCATCTAGTGGCCAGATTATGGAACACAGTTAGTTATAAAAAAACAGCTGTATAATAGCTCATATTGTATTGTATATCACACATATACGTGTGATACGAATGTGAAGCGCTCAGAGGTGTGTGTTATTGTTAATAATCTGGATTTCCGTGACGTAATCTAGGCCAGTTTTTAACGTGAACACTGAGGGCTGGGTAATATTGCCATCTAGTGGCCAGATTATAGCACACAGTTTATAAAAAAACAGCTGTATAATAGCTCATATTGTATTGTATATCACACTTATACCTGTGATACGAATGTGAAGCACTCAGTGGTGTGTGTTATTGTTAATAAACTGGACTTCCGTGATGTAATCTAGGCTGGTTTTTCACCACTGACTGCTGAGTAATATTGCCATCTAGTGGCCAGATTATAGAACACAGTTAGTTATAGAAAAACAGCTGTATAATAGCTCATATTGTATTGTATATCACACTTATACCTGTGATACGAATGTGAAGCGTTTAGAGGTGTGTGTTATTGTTAATAATCTGGACTTCCGTGATGTAATCTAGGCCAGTTTTTAACCACTGACTGCTAAGTAATATTGCCATCTAGTGGCCAGATTATAGAACACATTTTATTAAAAAACAGCTGTATAATATCTCATATTGTATTGTATATCACACATATACCTGTGATATGAATGTGAAGCGCTCAGAGGTGTGTGTTATTGTTAATAATGTCACGGCCGGACAAACGGCTCAGACAATCAGATTAAAGGAGTGGAAGTACACGTTTTATGATGCGATTTAGGACATTTACAGGCGATTGTACTAGAACCTCTAAGATGTGGATGAGGAGAGATGTGGGATGTAAACGAGGGACACGGCTCTGGGAGATCTGGATAAACGGTGGATTGGTGGGTCCAAACTTTAGGGATGCTGCGATGCTGTTTCCATACCAGATGTTGAAGGCTTTACGGAGGCTGCACGCTGTACCCTGTCTTTTTGCCCCCTTGAAAAGCACTCAGAGGTACCTTAAGGTCCAATTAACTGGAGAGTTGAGCTACATTTTGGGTCGAACGAATGGACTTCTGTTTAACCCTTTTGTCCCAAACTTTCAGTTTAGCTTTGGTTTTATATTAAAGGTAGAACGTCCCCTCCCTCCCCCTCCTCCCCCTCATTAACTCTAATGCCTGATAAGTGGTCACCACTGATAAGCCCTAATTGCTAAAACCATCCCTCCGTCGATGGTCTGTGTGCTGTAGATGGCATCCTTGCGTATTGCCGTGGAGATAACGGCATTAAAGCGGGGAGGCTCACATACCTGACAGAGATTAAGAATAATCACAGACGGGGACGGCTGTAATTACAGGAGCGAGCGTCCTGCGCTGTGTTGCAGCATGGTGTGTGATAATGGGGTTAGTGTGGACTGATGTGTAATTGAAGCTGTGATTATTACAGGACGCTGAATTGGTTTCCATACATTAGTGAGACCTCCTGATCACCGAGCGTCCTGCTGCTTTAGCGTTTAAACTGCATCAGATCTCTGTTTTTAAGGTGGCTGATTCATTTCCCGCCGCCGTCGTGGCAGCGTCTCGGTGCTGAGAATGAAACGGGAGTTTGGACCGACGAGGTCGGGGTTCGCGTGATGAGGACTCTGAGGCTTCTGAGGAAAGAAGACGAGATGTCTCTGAAAACCTGCCGCCTGGGTCTCCCGGAATCGTGTTCACGAAGATCATACGAGAAGGAGTTATCGGAACGGTCATTTGTTTACACACACACACACACACACACACACACACACACACACACACACACACACACACTAATACATTCAGCCCCACAGGGCACAGAATTATATCCAATTCAGCTGACATGTTTTTTGAACTATGAGAAAAAAAACCCAAGCTCCTGGAAGGAACCCCATCACACACACACACACACATACACACACACACACATACACACAGACACTCATACAGGCACACACAAACAGACACACACACAGCCAGACACAGACACACACACACACACACATACACACACAGACACACTCATACAGGCACACACAAACAGACACACACACACACACACACACACACACACATACACACACACATACACACAGACACTCATACAGGCACACACAGACACACACACAGCCAGACACAGCCAGACACAGACACACACACATACAGACACACACATGCAGACATACTGACACATATACACAGACACACACACACACATACAGACATACTGACACATATACACAGACACACACACACACACATACAGACATACTGACACACACACACACACATATATATATATATATATATATATATACACAGACACACAGACACACACACACACACACACACACATACAGACACATATACATATACACACACACAGACACACACACACACACATACACACACACACACACATACAGACACACACATACAGACATATTGACACATATACACAGACACCCAGACACAGACACACACACACACACACACAGACATACTGACACATATACACAGACACACACACACACACACACACACATACATACAGACACACACACAGCCACACAGAGACACACACACATACAGACACACATACGCAGACAGACACATACAGACACATAGTTCCCTATGCCCATCCGGAGGTGATGGTTTCAGCGCTAGGCGAATACACCTGAGACAGGGCGCCAATCCATCCCTACACTACAGTATATAGGGGCAATTTGGATAGGGGTAATCTTATACTTGCAGAGAAGAGTTTGGTTGTAAGTCCCGCTGCAATGTAACCGCTCATAAAGGCCGCACGCCGTCATCAGACGGCGCCACATCAGGTGAGTTAATTACCCTCGATTTCCCTAACGGCGTTTATTAATCCTGTGAAACTGTCCTTTAAGACTGAGCTACATCACCAGCTCAGCAACCGCAGGTGAATAACCAGGTCGTCCAAAATCACAAAACATGACGGACAGCGTGAAACTGTAGATCCCGTTTGTCGGCGTGTCAATAATAGCGGTTTGACCCGCCGCCCACCGAAAACAAAGAAAAACAGTAACGTAATTACACTGACCTCTTTATTAAATGAACCCCGACCCGGCAGCATCCGTCTTTTTCCACCCACACGCCGTGAGGATGGAGCGCCGGACCCGTGAGTGGAACAATACAGGGGTTTCTGATCATACAAGACGATAAACCACGTTTCGGTCCTAATAGATTTTTAAATATTCGGTATTCTGATACATCCCAGCGGCATCCCGACCTCCATGCATGTTCTATATAATGAATATTGTGTAATGAGGCGTGTTCCAGGCTTGTTCCTTCTATATTTCTTTACATACCGTCTAAATTCACTCTCATTTGGAGTCTCATTCGCCCCCGAGCTCTCTCGCTCACTTTCTCTCCAACACACACACTCACACACAATGCACACACACACACACACACTATTAAGCTGTTTCCAGCAAAAGTTACAACTCAGCAGATCAACAGAACAGAACGGTTCCGAAGAAACATCACTACAACAAACTGAACATGATTTCAGTGTGGAGTTCGGTTCTAATCGCAGTCGGCTTCACCGGCGCAAGAAAACTCAAGACCTCCATGTTATTTAAATGTGTGGAACCATTCATTCATTCATTATCTTCCGCTTTATCCTCTATTAGGGTCGTGGGGGGGGGGGCAGTTCCCAATGCCCATCCAGGTGAGAACGTTTCGGGCGCTGGGCAGATACACCCAGGACAGGACACCAATCTATCACTGGGCACACACTCACTCACACAAACACACACTATATGGGGCAATTTGGAGAACTCAATTGATTGTTCCATGTTTTTGGACTGTGGGAGGAAACTGGAGAACCCGGAGGAAACCCACGCAGACACGGGGAGAATATGGATGTGTCCCAATACTTTTGAAAATGTAGTGTATGAATGTCTTATCTACCTTCCGCTACTATCCTGTAGTAGGTTTGGGAGGGGGGGTTCCTCATGCATATCCAGGGGAGAACATTCCTGGCGCCAGGCTGATAGCCCCAGGACAGGACGCCACGCCAATCCAGTACTGGACACACACTTAATATAACAGACACACACATTGTATAGGGGCAATTTAGAAAGGGCAACTGAGTGAATTGAGGACACATGCCCTGAGCAGTGGACAGTCAGGTACACAGCCCCCAGGGTGTGACTAGGGTTTAGGTATCATGCTCCAGAGTCCAAAGATGTTGAGATGCTGAGAGGCGAATGTGCTAACCACTAAGCCACCGCGCCGCCTATGTGGAACCAGAATCTAATATAATCTTTAAAAGAAAATCTGCAAATGCGTCCGATTACACGTAAATTAACATTAACAGTTTACAGGAAACACTCTGTTAATGTTAATTTTCGTGTAATCAGTCGCACTGCAGTGTGCTGTTGAAATAGCAATCCGACAAAGTCAAACTGCACCAGGTTCTTAAAGGAAACGGCAAGTGACACGCCGGTTGGTTAATCGCAGCGACACACTGACACGCCCTAAATGAAGCTTGAGTCGTTTTTTACTGGTGTACAGAGTATATAAACCTCCACAGGGTCCTAAAGAGTAAGTTAAGTAATATTAAACGTCGTAATCAATGTGTGGATTTGTATAGGGCGTATACACACACACACACACACACACAAACACACACACACACACACACACACACACACACACACATACACACAAACTATATAGATTATCTCTCTGTGTTTGTTACTGCAACATATATAATATAATAATACACACACACACATATATATATATATATATATACTTACACACACACACACACACACACACACACACACACACACACACACACACATATATATCCATCCATCCATTATCATTATCCGCATTATCCTATCCCCAAGTTTTTTGACTGTGGAAAGTAACCGGAGAACACGGGGAACATGGAAACTCCACCCAGATGGGGATTCGAAACGGGAATCCCTAGTGCTGAGAGGAGAACGTGCCAATCACTAAACCACTGTGCCACCCTTATATTAATATATATATATATATATATATATATATATATATATATATATATATATATATATATATATATATATATATATATATATATTAATCTTGAGATAATTTTGTTGTGTTACAGTTTGAGGGGTATATATTCAGGTATATATTCATGTTATCGTTTTTTTATCGTGTAATCGTGTTTTTCATTGAGGTCTGTCTGCACACGGCGACGCACACGGCGACGCACACGGCGACACCCCATTGGCGCTCTGATCACACCTGAAGGAAGCCGGCAGCGGTAATTGATTCGTCATTCATTTTTAATGCGGCTTAATTGGCTAAACAGAAGGCTCACAATTCAGTGGCACTCAATTATTCATCAGGTCTCACTCTTCTCTGAGTGTTTGAACCGCACGGCGTCCCTCAAACACGGCGTCACCCTCACATTTATACTATGATTAAAATGGACAACCTGAGATATAAACCAAAGTGATTCCAGCAGCATGAGCGTCCAACGTATTTGCAGATGAAAGATCAAACGGATAACATTCGGGGTCTTTATTTACCAAGATGAAATGGAGGATGTGAATATGCAGGACTACAGCAGGACCATCATTACTGACTTCTCTGGGATCTCTGGGTTCTTTTGGCCTCTGCCGGCGTTACATTCATTAAGAGGGCTTAGTTAGGGCAGTAATGGTGTTCCCCGTTCCAGCCCCGGGGCTACGAGCTCTGCCTCAGCAGCCGCTACACTCACACTGCTCCCAGTGTCTGTAATCAATCCATCCATTTCAACTGACCTGCTTCTGGAATTCCTTTAGGTCTTTAGATCCGTCTTACAAACCCTGCACATGATGGATTACATCCACCAATAATAATAATAATAATAATAATAATAATAATAATAAATAATAATAATAATAATAATAAAATAATAATAATAATAATAATAAAAATAATAATATTAATAATAATAATTATAATAATAATAATAATAATAATAATAATAATAATAATAATAATAATAATGGGCTGGTTTAGTGGTTTAGCATGTTCTCCACCACCACTTTGGACACATGCTGACATTGACACACACTATATAGGGGCAATTTACATAGGGGCAATTGAAAAAAGGCAATTTACTTTGCCGGGACTACATAGATTGGGATTCAAACCACTATGCCAGTGTGTGTGTGTGTGTGTGTGTGTGTGGGGGGGGGTGTTCCACATGCCTATCCTATTCATTGGGCAGATACAATCAGGACATGGTGCCAATCTATCGCTGGACACACACTCACACACATACATACACTGTATAGGTGCGATTGGGATAGGGGCAATTTGGAGCAGCCAATTCATCTTGAGTCCATGTTTTTGGACTGTGGGAGGAAACTGGAGAACCACACAGACACAGAGAAGAACATGCAAACTCCCAAAATATCCTAATGTCCTTGTAGACCTCACCATCATGTGATGTTTTTTTATTGGTTTATGTAATCGTGGATCACATGTACCTTATTTTTGACATGTACCTCATTTTTTACATGTATCTTATTTTTTTTACATGTACCTAATTTTATAATAATAATAATAATAATAATAATAATTAGGGGTGAGCTGCAATATTCGCTGATTCGACGATTCGATTCGGAGAACCGTAGTCGACTATGAACCTCATAGTCGAATGTACCGTTTTGACCACATGGGGGTGCCCATGGCTGCTGCTAAGCATTAGTTTTTACATGAAATGTCTTTGTTTTCGTTATATATATATATATATATAGAGCCTTTTGTCAAATAAAATCATCCTAATTTCTGTTAATATTTTTTTAAATGATGTGTGCGCTTTAACCCATTTACGGTGCTCTATTTATAAAAATTTTTTTTTTTTAAACCACGCTTATAGCGCCATCTTGTGGTGAAACTTTAACTGATTCGACTATCAGTCGACTATAGGGAAAATCTGACGAATCAGATTTGACTATGAAAATCCTTAGTTGAAGACACCCCTAATAATAATACATTTTATTTGAAAGCGCCTTTCAGAACACCCAAGGATGTAATCGAGGATCACATGTACCTCATTTTTTGCATGTAACTCATTTTTTACATGTACCTAATTTTTTACATGTACCTCATTTTTTGCATGTAACTCATTTTTTACATGTACCTCATTTTTTACATGTACCTCATTTTTTACATGTACCTCATTTTTTACATGTAACTCATTTTTTACATGTACCTCATTTTTTACATGTAACTAATTTTTTGCATGTAACTAATTTTTTACATGTAACTAATTTTTTACATGTACCTCATTTTTTACATGTACCTCATTTTTTACATGTACCTCATTTTTTACATGTACCTCATTTTTTACATGTACCTCATTTTTTTAATGATGAGTCTAAACTTAAAAGCACATTTTTGAAGCTCCAGGTTTTAACTTGAGCTCCAACCTGCTGGATTTTGGAGAACGTTCTCCAGCATATCTCATCTACATTCGTTCCCAACATGTTAAGTAAAAACTGAATTGACCTTCATCATCATCATCATCATCATCATCATGATCTGTCCCTTCCGGTCATCGACTGAAATCATGAGAAAGAATCTGAGAATAAAAATAGAAGCATCTTTACATTCAAACTGCGTAACACGGAAACATAAACATACAAATAACTCCTGCTGTGACTCGCTCTCTGAATTCCCTCCACCGCGCCGTTCAGGGATCAATAAGTAATTTTTCGCAGCTGATTAGTTTGCGATGGAATGGTAGGAGCTGTCCGTTTTCCCCTGAGGACATAATTATGCCCGAAAATGCTTTCCTGTTGCCCAGTTTAATAAGAGGCAGTGACCAATGACACGATGCCAGGACAGTGTGACATTAACATAAGACCTGAATCAGAGTAACATCAGCATCGGTTCCTGACCAAACTGCATATTAGATCTTAACTGAAACTTTTTTATTTATTATTGTTAGTAAAATATTACTTTTTTTTAAATAGAATTATTTGCCCAAAAATATTTAAATGGAAGTCATGAATAATAATAATAATTATTATTAAGGACACCTTGACTATAAAATAATCAGGAGCAAAAAATAAAGACATATATTATAAATTAAATAGTGTTTAAATTCTCTTTTTTAATTCAGTACCAGAGAATGTTTTGGACACGCCCCCTTTTTTGTTCCATGTTCTCAGTTCCACTTTCTGTACAGATGGTCTTTGTAGTTCTCCAATTCCAGTTTGTAGTCCATCTGTGTGTGTGCTACAGTTCATACTGTGTTCTCTGTTTTAATGGTCAGAACCCCAATAGTACCACCACAGAGCAGGGATTATTTGGTCCTATCCCAGCAGTGTCACTGAGGTGTTTAAATGAAACTACAGCAGCACTGCTGCACTAACCCCCCCCACCACATCAGTGTCACTGCAGAACTGACCATAAACAATCCACCACCCTAATTACACCTGACCAATAGAGAACAGAGAACCAACAACAAAGAACACAGATGGACTACAGTCTGGAATTATAAAACTAAAAAGTACATCTATATGATAAGTGGAGGAAAAAGATAATAGAACCAGAAGGGGGCGTGTCCTAATGTTTGACAGTTACTGTTTGTTTGTAAAACCCTATACTTTGTCTCCAATCACAGGGATGGGGTGTGATGTCATACACACTCATCCTGTGTGACTGAGGGTTTAAGCTACAGGGCAGATAAACACACACTAGCTAGGGAGCACTAACTGTAGTGATACTGAGGTGGTGGTGGTGGTGGTGGTGGTGGTGGTGGTGGTGGTGGTGGTGGTGGTTGTGGTGGTGGTGGTGGTGGTGGTGGTTGTGGTGGTGGTGGTGGTGGTGGTGGTGGTGGTGGTTGTGGTGGTGGTTGTGGTGGTGGTGGTGGTGGTGGTGGTGGTGGTGGTGGTGGTTGTGGTGGTGGTGGTGGTTGTGGTTGTGGTGGTTGTGGTGGTGGTTGTGGTGGTGGTGGTGGTGGTGGTTGTGGTTGTGGTGGTGGTGGTGGTGGTTGTGGTGGTGGTGGTGGTGGTGTTTGTGGTGGTGGTGGTGTGTTAGTGTGCTGCACACTTTTGGACTGAGAAGCATCCTGTGGTCACTGATGAAGGAAGAAAGGATGAACCGTACAGCAATGGACGACCTTCTGTCTCTGATGTTACATCTACAAGGCGGAGCAATGAGGTGGAGGTGTCAGCGGAGAGTACCGAGAGTCATCCACCACCCTAATAACACCTGCTCCTGCAGGACGGGGGTCCTGATTATCAGAGAGCAGAGCATAGGAGACTACCAGAGTATGTAGAGGGATGGATGGACTACAGAATGGAACTGTAGGACTACAACGTCCATCTGTATGTCTGTATAATGGATGATAACGGACAGGAAACATAGTAGGGTACCTAATAAAGTGGCCGGCGAGTTAAAATGAGAGTGAACTGATGACGAAGAGATGAGGAGGGAGGATGGGAGGAGGGGTATCCCACCCTGCCCCGCCCTGCCCCGCCTCGCCCTCGAGGACCAAAACATCCAGGAACACAACAAAGACCATGGCTTTTAGTAGGATTGGTGAAAAGTGGATACACAGTGTGATCAAAGGGGGGGGGTAGATAGAATTCACCAGGAGTTATTAGCCCCCAGCCGGTGTAGCAGTGAACTCCGCTTTCGTCTGCCCCCCCTCCGCCCCCCTCCGCCAAGACAAATGGCCTCAAGGCAGTTATGAGGGTGTAAGGCATTAAGTAAATATATGGCTCCCTGCAAATGACACGCCTGTTGCTATGACAACCGGCACGTATGGACCGGAGACACGCGAGCGACGTGCTGCTCACAGGCATGAAGTCTGAGATCTCCGGATTCTCCATCACCATAAAGGATAAAATTAGATATGTAGATGGTGCTGCTTCCACTCGTATGTAATAAATGGGGCGTAAAGTGAGTAATTCTGGGATATTATAGGATAAATAAAACACACACACACACACACACACACACACACACACACACACACACACACACACACACAAAGAATGAGCACGAGGGCTGAACCGTCGTGACCCAGCGTCTGTAAAGAAAATGAGGATTTAAAACCGAGTTGTGTTGCGATGAGAACACAGGTTGCCATTTCTAGGCATTCCTGCACCATCCATCTATCTACAAACCATCATTAGATAGCAGGATCCTTACACACACACACACACACTCACACACATACAAACACACACACACACACACACACACACACACACACACACACACACACACACACACACACACACACACACTCACACACTCGGTTCTATACGTTGATGCACATGGTGATGAAACCTTCTAGTCTCAGCAGTGACAGTGAAATGTTATGACATTGTACTCACTGGAGTGGGGGAAGGGGGGGGGGGTTTGCCGTGCCCATCCAGGGGAGAACTGGGCACACACTCACACACACACACACACACACACACACACAATATAGGGGCAATTAAGATAGGGTTAGTAGTCATTATCTCATTTCATCATCTTCTGCTTAATCCTCTACTAGGGTCATGTGTGTATGTGTGTGTGTATGTGTGTGTGTGTGTATATGTGTGTGTGTGTGTGTGTGTGTGTAGTGGGGGGGGTTCTCATCCAGGGAGAACCTTTCGTGCTCTGAGTAGATACACCCAGGTCAGGGCGCCAATCCATCGCTGGGCACACATTCATTGACTTACACAGAGACATATTACATGTAGGCAATTTGGATAGGGGCAATTTAGAGCAGTCACTACACCTTTAATCCATGTTCTTGGACTGTGAGAGGAAACCGGAGAACCCGGAGAACACCCGCATGGATACGGGGAGAACATTATATAGTGTTCTTATAATGCCCCATTGAGAATCCACCCCCCCTTGACTCTCAGACTCTCAGAAGGTTTTCTGTGTCCATCCATCCAGATGTGCATATATATTATTATATTAATAATTATTATTAATTATTATATTATATGAATTATTATTATTATTATATTATTGTGCACAGATGTCTTTACCAAAAAAAAAGACCTTCCCCAAACTGTTCCATCCCATACAGCTGAAAACAGAACAGTGCAAAATGCATGATAAGGAGCTGGATGTTACACATCTGGACCAGTGGTGCTGAATGCAACATCTGGATTTGTTTATAAGACGCGTGTCTCATTATATGATGATAAACATGAACGTAATAAAGAATTAAACACGTTCTAAACGCCAGCGTTTATGGTCTAATTGTTCAAAAGAGACAGAGAGAATGAGTGTCTAACTCCTGCATATATACTAATGTGACTCAGGTGTCATTTATGAGGGGTGGTTATACCCCTTAAATGTAAATAACTGCCCCCTTGGTGTAAATTTCAGAAGCTCATCAGCAGGAAGGGCAGGCAGAGCTCTGAATGCATTCTGTTTGATCTGAGCCGACTCAGGCTGCACTCGAGTTTTTCTCCAGGCTGCATGTCTACTGGTAAAAGTGCTCCCTCTAACGGACGCTTCCTCACATTACAGTCTGCATTTTTCAATCATATACAAATTACAAAGTGTGCAGGTTCGTTATCGAGTGTAATACCTCAAATAAAATAAACAAATACACAAATGATGGATGATTTTAATCTGTTTTATATGTTTTATGCCTTTTATTCAGCTAAATGTATACGTTATACTGTAACTGAATAAAGAGGAACTAATAGATTCATTCATTCATTATCGTCCGCTTTGTCCTATATTAGGGTCACGGGGGGGTTCTCAATACCCATCCAGGGGAGAACGTTTCGGGCGCTGGACAGATACACCCAGGACAGGACGCCAATCTATCGCTGGGCACACACTCACTCACACAGACACACTCTACATGGGGAAATTTGGAGAACTCAATTGAGAGGAATTGGGAGGAAACCGGAGAACCCTGAGGAAACCCACGCGGACACGGGAGAGAACATGGAAACTCAACCCAGATGGGGATTCTTACCAGGAATCCCTAGAGCTGAGAGGAGAACATGCTAAACCACTAAGGCACCGTGCCGCCCTCCTGGTATAAATTAAAATATATAAATATAAATCTCTAAAATATATATATATAACAGATTTTATTTTGGAATGCATAAAATGCAGAGTAAAAGTCTGTCTCCTGAAGGTGAATATAAGCTCACGGTGCGACGACACCTGAACTGTGATGACGGCGGCAGACGGCGGGGAGGCAGGTACACAGCCGAGAATGCCGGCATGGATCCACTCCTGCACCTCATCACCAAGATAACAGCAACCTCAGGATCTAACCCTCCACCCCCCCCCCCCATTGCGTACGCTGTGCACGGTGGAGGCATCCTCAAATATATCTGAGTTCATCTGAGCTGCATCCTCTTCACTCGCGACGAAGAGTAAATGAAGACGAGCGGAACCGCAGGCTTTAAACAGCTCCGGGTTCCGCTCCTTCTAACGTACAGGCACCGGACTCTGTTAGCCGGGCCGTAATCGATAGCGGGTCGGCGAGGTTAACAGAACGTCAGAAGTCCCACCCACTTACAGCGGGGCGCGGGCGGTGCGGGCGGTGCGGGTGGTGCGGGCAGCGGGGGCGCTCTACTGCTGTGAACTTTCCATTAGTATCTGCATGCTGCACACGATTCCAATCAGTCTGCAGAAGTGGATCAGCATCTTTAATTAGAGTGGAAAATTAAGGGCTAACTAACACACACACACACACACACACACACACACACACACACACACACACACACTCACACTCACGCTCCAGATATATCATCATAACATGGCAGCTCTCACATCCATTTGACCTCCTACGTACCTCACTGTCTCAGAGCTGCTGGGCTACACACCCCCTTCGTCTCGGTGTTAATTGTTTTTGCTCGTTAGATTTCTTAACTAAAGCTGTAAATATCAATCGACTTGGATCGATCCGTCGATAAGACGGCCGGCGATTCGATGCATCGGTACGTCCGCAAGAGGTGCGATTAATGCGTTTATATCGCCGGCATTTTTTTTTGCCTTATGTATATGATGTCTACATAATACCTCCTCCAAAGCTGCGGGTGGCGCTACCATATCTTGCAACTTCCCTAATACATCACAAAAGAGAGAGGGAAATGATTATTCATTTCTTCATTCATTATCTTCCTCTTGGTTTGTGTGTGTGTGTGTGTGTGTGTGTGTGTGTGGGGGGGGGGGGGGGGGGGGGGGTGGGATTAGGCTCCCTATTCCCTTCCAGGGGAGAAGGTTTTGGGCGTTGGGCAGATACACCCAGGAGGGGGCGCTGGGCACACTCACTCACACAGACACACAAACACACACACTCTATATGGGGCAATTTAGAGCATCCAATTTACCTTGAATCCATGCTTTGGGACTGTGGGATTATATATTGTCAATAATATATATATATATATATATATATATATATATATATATATATATATATATATATATATATATATATATATATGTAGGGCGGCATGATGACTTAGTGGTTAGCATGTTCTCCTCTCAGCACTAGGGATTCCCGGTTCGAATCCCCATCTGCGTGGGTTTCCTCCGGGTTCTCCGGTTTCCTCCCACAGTCCAAAAACATGGATCAAGTCAATTGAATTCTCCAAATTGCCCCATATAGAGTGTGTCTGTGTGAGTGAGTGTGTGCCCAGCGATGGATTGGCGTCCTGTCCTGGGTGTATCTGTCCAGCGCCCAAAATGTTCTCCCCTGGATGTTCTCCCCTGGCATGGGGAACCCCACCACGACCCTAATAGAGGATAAAGCGGGAGATAATGAATGAAAGAATATATATATGTAAGTATACACATTTCTTGTATTACAATAGTTTGACTGTAGAGGTCAGTATTTGTTTCGTTGTCTTTATTTAATTATAAATTGACTCGACCTGCGCAGTAAGCATCAGACTTTATTACGTTATTACCTTCTTCTTCTTATTATTGATTGTATTAATTGTTTAATAGTAACTGTTTTATTGACAGTGCGCTGATCACAGCTGCTATAGTCTGATAAACGTCGTGTGAATCGAACACTGATCCCGTATCTCCATAAAACGCAAACGATTCAATGTTGGATGATTTGAAACTTAACAGATGTAATGTGAAAATCGTGGATCGTATTTAATTGTATCGTATCGTATCGATTCGTATCGCGGGGAATTCTCAAGTATCGAAAATAATCGAATCGTCGGCTGAAAGAAACGATATCGTATCGAATCATCATGAAGACTCAGATCTATACCTATTCCCAACGTTAAAACCGTGACGTGGAACTGTTCCGTTGTTAACGATGCGACAGCCGTACCGCGCCTGTCATAGGTCATGTGACGTTCTATACAGATATACAAGGCAGGTCAGTGAGTGACGCGATCGCATCTATAGTGGCTCTGATTTGTATTCATCGAAGTTCTGTCGACGTTACACCACACGCACAGAAAGATTTACCCCGTCTAAGCCCCCCCCCCTCCCCCCACCGAGATCTCCCGGATATCCACCACACGGCGGGGTAACACGGCGGGGTAGAAACAAAGGAATATGGCAGACATGATGCTTTTGATCCGAATAAAGCCCCTGAAGGTACATAGCTCTGTGAGATTACCCCCCGCCCCCAACCCCCGGTGGGTAGTTCCTCGGTTTAAAGAGCACCTATTGGTAGAAGACACCACCCCCAACCACCCCCAACCACCCCAACCACCCCCAACTGCCCTCCTGTTTCTAAGGTATACAAATTTAAAGGTTTATGCGAAAGACTGTACGGTTTGGCTTTTGCTTCCAGGGTGGGGGCATGACATCACCGACATGCAAATGAGTGACAGGTGAGAGACAGGTGAGTGACAGGTGAGCGACGGGTGAGCGACAGGTGAGCGACGGGTGAGTGACAGGTGAGCAACGGTTCCGTGCAGACCGGACCCCCCCAAGCTTTCAAATATATACGGGCACTAATCAACACACCGTTAAATCCAAGCTCCACGAGCTTAGGGTGTGGTTTATAAATGTGGGCGTGGTAGCTCAGTGTTTAGAGTGTTGGGCTGTCAATCTGAAGGTTGTGGGTTCAAATCCCAGGTCCCCTGAAGTTATCAGTGTGTGTCCTTGAGCAAGACCCTTAACCCTCATTGCTCCAGGGGTGTTGTGTTTAACCCTGTGCTCACCTTGTAAGTCGCTTTGGATAAAAGCGTCCAATAAATGACCAAATGTAAATGTAAATGTAATAAACCCGATGTTCTCCCGTTCTCTTTTCTTAGAACGATCTGATGCGAGGCGAGGGTTCAGGAGCGCGACCTGAGCTCCTTCAGCAAGCGCGAGAGGAACCGGGGCTGTTACGCAACGATCTAGGTCATGAGAGGGGCACTGACGGAACCTTGCGGGGACCCGGGCTTTAATTTTCAAGAGGCAAATGAAACGGGTTGCGTCTCGGGTTGCGTTCTTTCTCTTCGTTCCATCACTCGTCCTCCGGGGAGCCCGGTGTGACAAACCAGATTTCTCAATCTATAATCCACAAGTCTCAGGACCAATTAGTGGGGTTAATTAGCTGGCCAAGTGCCAAATGGTGCCAAGATCGTCACAACAGCTTGAGTGTAATCTGCATATTTCCCTTCATTTAATGAGAATGCTTACGAGAAAAAGGTGAAGGACAGAACCGCTATATATAAAACAGAACCGCTCTATATACAAAACAGAACCGCTATATATAAAACAGAACCGCTCTATATACAAAACAGAACCGCTATATATAAAACAGAACCAGAACCGCTATATACAAAATAAAAGAACCGCTATATATAAAATACATATATCTATATAAAATAAATATATATATATATATATATATATATATATATATATATATATATATATATATATATATATATATATATATATGGGCGGCTTAGTGGTTTAGCACGTTCTCCTCTCAGGGCTAGGGATTCCCGGTTCGAATCTCCATCTGGGTGGAGTTTCCATGTTCTCCCCGTTTCCGCGTGGGTTTCCTCCGGGTTCTCCGGTTTCCTCCCACAGTCCAAAAACATGGATCAAGTCAATTGAGTTCTCCAAATTGCCCCATATAGAGTGTGTCTGTGTGAGTGAGTGTGTGCCCAGCGATAGATTGGCGTCCTGTCCTGGGTGTATCTGCCCAGCGCCCGAGACGTTCTCCCCTGGATGGGCATGGGGAACCCCACCGCGACCCTAATAGAGGATAAAGCGGGAGATAATGAATGAATGAATATATATATATATATATATATATATATATATATATATATACACTGCATTAGCTCCACTGACCACAGATATGGACTTTGTAGTTTTTTAATTACCGTCTGTAGTCCATGTTCTCCACATACAGCGTTGGTCTACTTTACTTGGTTCTCTAATGATCAGGACCCCCACAGAGCGGGTATTATTGGGTGGATGATTTGCATCATTGTAGTGACACCGCCAGTGTGTGATGTGAAGGTATGGGGGGGGGGGGTGCCGCCCATCCGGGGTAGAATATTTCAGGCGCTGGGCAGTTACACCCAGGACAGGGAACCAGTCTATCACTGGGAACACACACACTCACTTAAACAGACACACTCTATACGGGGCAATTACTTAAACCTATATTGGTGTCGTGGTGGTAGTGGGGAAGAGGTCTTCCTCCCCATACCCATCCAGAGGAGAACATTTGGGGCGCTGGGCAGATACACGAGGTACAGCAATCCACTCACACAGACACACACACACCGCATATACTGGGGCAATTTAGATAGGGGCATTTTAAAGCAGCCAATTGACCTTGAATTCATGTTTTTGGACACCAGAGAAGCATTGAAACTCCCCCCAGATCGGGATTCGAACCTGACTCCCCAAAGCTTATAGGCGGAGGTGTTAAGCACTACACCACCACGCGGCCCACAATTGACTTCATGAACTGTATATTTACAGAACCCCAAAATAAACCTAAAATGAACCTAAAATAAACCTAAAATAAACCTATATTAATGCTTTACGAGTGTCATCACTGTATTAACAGCAACACCGCCATGGAAGACGCCCCCCCCCCCCCCCCCACACACACACATCACCTCACACCGGGTTCCTAAAGGACACGGCGGCGTGTTGGGAAAATTGACTCCCTGTTCTAGATTACAGGATTTGGACGGAACACGCTGTGTGTTGTGTCGGCCGGACCTGTGCAGAACATCACGGAGGATCAGAGATCGTATAATTACAGACGGCTTTGACCGACAGCCGTAATCCCACCGCGCAGCGAGCCGCGAGGAGTGACCGCAGAGAGCCCTCTCTGCCCTGCAGCACTCTGCGTCGGAACAGACGCGGGACGGGGTACAACGTTCCATTGGTCCATTGGTATAAGGGCGTGGTAGCTCAGTGGTCAGGGCGTTGGACTATCAATCTGAAGGTTGGGGGTTCAAATCCCAGGTCCACTGAAGTTACCAGTGTGGGTCCTTAACCCTCATTGGTCCAGGGATGTTGTGAGTAACCCTGTGTTCACCGTGTAAGTCCATCCATCCATCCATTATCTCCCGCTTCATCCTATATCAGGGTCGCGGGGGGGGTTCCCCATGTCCATCCAGGGGAGAACGTTTTGGACGCTGGGCAGATACATCCAGGACAGGACGCCAATCCATCGCTGGGCACACACTCACTCACACAAACACACTCTATATGGGGCAATTTGGAGAACTCAATTGACCTTGATCCATGTTTTTGGACTGTGGGAGGAAACCGGAGAACCCGGAGGAAACCCACGCGGACACGGGGAGAACATGGAAACTCCACCCAGATGGGGATTCAAACCGGGAATCCCTAGCTGAGAGGAGAACATGCTAAACCACTAAGCCACCGTGCCGACCACCTTGTAAGTCGCTTTGGATGAAAGTGTCCGCTTAATGACCGAATGTAAATGTACAGGGTGGGGGGGGGAACGTCCCCCTCTTCGTTAAAGCACCGGCGGAACCGGAGTTTTAAACCAATAAAGAACCCCGAAGAACACAAACACAAAAGAAAGGACTGTAATGGCTTCCAAACGTCCTGGCATCGTTAGTCTCATTAAAAAAATACCAGGTTCTGTGAATTTGCATAGATATGAAAATTGGAAGGAACCCTGCGCCCCCCCCCGCCCCCCCCCCGGCATTTCCATAACAGCTCGCCAGACACCTAATGACTAACAAATTATCTGTCAGTGGAACATATGAGAGTAATTTCAGGTTCTCCGATGGTGCGGTTGGGTCCTCGGTCACTGCGTCCACGGAACACGGTACAGATGTTGGTTAGGTGGTTAACCACGCCTTCCTGTGTCGGTGCCCCACAAAGTAACAGGGGATTATGTGGGAGGTGCTCGGGGGGAGAAGCAGACGTGAACATTCACACCAGGGGCAATCTCACAGAGGAGAACAACGCAGACCGAGTAGGGGGGGGGCATGAAAAGAACCCAGATGTTCTACATGGGAACCCAACCAAGGACCTGATGGCGAGAGTGTGGTGCCGCACCGCTGTGATGCTCCATGTACCAACACACACACACACACACACACACACACACACACACACACACACAGAGCGATGCTCTGAAGCACACACATAACATTCGTATCACTGCGTGATATACAATACATTATTTTAAATTATGAAATATAGATTAATAAATACAGCGATCTGGCGGCATGGTGGTTTAGTGGTTTAGCATGTTCTCCTCTCAGCACTGGGGATTCCCGGTTCGAATCCCAATCTGGGTGGAGTTTCCATGTTCTCCACGTGTCTGCATGGGATTACTCTGGGTTCTCCGGTTTCCTCCCACAGTCCAAAAACATGGCTCAAGGTCAATTGAGTTCTCCAAATTGCCCCATATAGAGTGTGTTTGTGTGAGTGAGTGTGTCACCAGCGATAGATTGCCCCCCTGTCCTGGGTGTATCTACCCAGCACCCGAGATGTTCTCCCCTGGATGGGCATGGGGAACCCCCCCTGGCCACACACACAAACACACACTATAAAAGGGACATTTCGATGGGGGCAATTTATAGCAGCCAATTCACCTTGAACCCAGAGGAAACCCACGCGGACACGGGGAGAACATGCAAACTCCACCCAGATTGGGATTCCAGAGGTGGACATGCCACGGCATGGTGCCGCTCAGATGAAACGAATTCCGCTGATGATTATATTCAATGCATTACGCCACCCGCAGGCCACGTCATCTGCGCAGTCGTACCTCGGCTGCAGCTACGGCTGTGAATGTCGATCCCGTAACTTTAAACAGCCCAGCTGTGCAGCCGTGTGTTGGAGTTCCGCGCAGATGTGCAGACGCAGACAGGATGGACGAGAGATCCAATCATAACCTCCATAAAAGCGCCTCTGTGTTCCAGGTTCTGAGGTATGTATTTCAGCTCATCCAGTCGCCGTGCTCCACGCTATGAACTGCTGCGGATAAAGACCCCCCCCCCACATCCACCCATCCACCCACACACCCACATCCACCCACCCACCCACCCACCCATCCACCCACACACCCACAGCCGGGCCTTATCTGGCGGGAAACACATTTCCCCCGGACTTCGGCGGCGCAGGCTTGCTGATGCAGGATTTCTCTAAGCTTTCACCAGGACTTACACCTGCCTGCAACCTCTGAGCAGGAATTAACACACACACACACACACACACACACACACACACACACACACACACACACACACACACACACACATGCGTGCACACAAAGTATTTTCTTTAGCCCATGTCTGGAGTTATTAAACTTTAATCCGTTCGGGAAGTGTGTACGATGCCGCGATGAATTTTGCATGATCCCCATAACCCCGGCCTTCGCCAAAAATGACCAACACGCCGCTTTTTTTTTTTTTTTTAATAAACTCTATTATCTTCAAGCCGACTCGATGGAGCTGCTGCTGCTGCTGCTGCTGCCTGAGATGGAATTTCAAATAAAGGAGGAAAAAAAAAAAAAAAAAAGATTTTCGGCTCCCGAGACGGAGCCGGAGTGTCGCTTTTACATGAACCGTCTGCGGCAGGGTGTTAGATAGGACGAGTTCATGCGTGTGTGCAGTCGTACCATAGTGTGTGTGTGTGTGAGTGTGTGTGTGAGTGTGTGTGTGTGCTCATTTTCACCACATAGATCTTCCGTGTTGGGTTTTATATGATGCACTTATTTGATTTTCTAAGATAAAGGTCCACCGAGCAGTGAAGCTCTATCAGTGTTGAATCGGCGGGACCTCAACATCATGGCGGCTTTAATGCTCAGATGAGGTCAAATCAAACGGCCGTCGCAGAATTAATCCTGATATTAATAAATCGATTCGTTCGTGGCGGGGCGCAGAGGAACGGATGAGGTGCTGATTAAAGGTTATTCACACAGCTGACACTATGGATTCCCGGTTCGAATCCCCATCTGGGTGGAGTTTCCATGTTCTCCTCGTGTCCGTGTGGGTTTCCTCCGGGTTCTCCGGTTTCCTCCCACAGTCCAAAAAACATGGATCAAGGTCCAGGACTATATGGGGCAATTTGTGTCTGTCTGTGTGAGTGTGTGCCCAGTGATAGATTGGCGTCCTGTCCTGGGTGTATCTGCCCAGCGCCCGAAACGTTCTCCCCTGGATGGGCATGGAGAACCCCCCCCGCGACCCTAATAGAGGATAAAGCGGAAGATAATGGATGGATGGATGGAACACCAAAGTCTGCCAAAGTCGGTCGAGTGCAGTCAACATGGGGCAAACACAGTCAACAACAGGGGGCCCTGTCCTGACTATCCTCCCCTTATCATTTCCATACACACACTATATAGGAATAATTTATATTGGGGCAATTTAGAGCAGCCAATTCACCTTGAATCCATGTTTATGGACTGTAAGAGGAAACCGGAGAACCAGCATATAAGCACTAAGATGCGGATGTGCTCATCATTATACCACTGGGAGGAAGGGCAACTTAGAGCAGCCAATTCACCTTGAATCCATGCTTATGGACTGTGGGAGGAGACTGGAGAACCAGATGATGACCCACAGGGAGAACATGGAAACTTTACCCAGGTGGGAATTCAAACCTGGATCTTCAACACTGAGAGACAGATGTGCTAACCACTACACAAGGCCTGGGACGGGGGCAATTTAGAGCAGCCAATTCACCTTGAAACCATGTTTTTGGACTGTGGGAGGAAACTGGAGAACCCGGAAGAAATCCAAGGGATTTGAACCCCCCAGAGAGACGGACGTGCTAGTAAACAACGTAAGGTAGACATTGTATTTCAAAATTAACATGAACTTCTTTTTAATGACTTAACCTGGTTAAATGAAGCATGTTCTCCTCTCAGCAGTAGGGGTTCCCGGTTCGAATCCCCATCTGGGTGGAGTTTCCATGTTCTCCACGTGTCCGCATGGGTTTACTCTGGGTTCTCCGGTTTCCTCCCACAGTCCAAAAACATGGATCAAGTCAATTGAATTCTCCAAATTGTCCCATATAGAGTGTGTGTGAGTGAGTGTGTGCCCAGCGATGGATTGGCGCCCTGTCCTGGGTGTATCTGCCCAGCGCCCGAAACGTTCTCCCCTGGATGGGCATGGGGAACCCCACCATGACCCTAATAGAGGATAAAGTGAGAGATAATGAATGAATGAATGAACCTGGTTAAATGAGTGATTGCCGGTCGTTAGCGTACCGTTCTGATGAACGCGTAACGAGGACAGACGAGCGGCGAGACAATCTGCGTTCTCGCGATAAACTTGGCCGAAACTTCTCCTTTAATCACCCCGCCCGCAGACCGAGCGGCTGCCAGACCGAGGCACACGCTGGCGCCGCTGCCGAAGTGTCTAACTGACCCGTCTCCATCTGCCACCAAGGCCGAATAAATGCCAAGAGCCGAGGGCCGAGGGCCGAGGGCCCCGCCGGCGCCCTCTGTCTGTTTCCCCCGACAGACGACAAATATCTGTTGCTCTAAACGCCGCCGCGGTCCGATCTATCCTCCCGCCTGCGCACAGGTTAACGATTCCATTATCCTCTCCCGGGCCCGGTTCACCAAACGACCTCTCCGGCGCCCCGATCCGGAGCCGGGGCCGTCCGCCGCCCCGCCATCGGTCCGCGACCGCGAGCCGGAGACGGGAGCCGAGCATCGGAGGGGAGCGCGGAGCCGTGCAACACATTGGAATCTGTCCTCAGCCTCATTTCCATATATTAGCTGATAATGACATTCTGTTCGGCGCGGGAGCTGCCCGCAGTCTGAGCGCCTTCTATTGTAAGTAAGCTCCGTGACAAATGATCATCGCCCCCCCCCCCCACACCACCACCCCGTCCACCCACCCACCCACCACCCCCCGAAAAACGCAATTCACCACGAATGCTATCGCCTGCGGGTCTGACGGAACAGACTTCCACAAAATCTACTGCTGATTGCCCTCTGATGAAAATGCCAGTCTGTTGAGCTATAGCCTATCCCGACACATCCCCGGAGTGAAAGCCGGAACGCTACACGGGGAGGGGGGGGGTGCGAAGGAGGACGCCACAAGAGCAAAAAGAGAGAGAGAGAGAGAGAGAGAGAGATTAAAGAAAGACGAGTGAATAACAGTAAATCTTAAGTGACCTCGGTTAAGAACTAAACAAGCGGCGTGTTCTTGCGGAGACGTCCCACAGTGACGTTCTTAACGCACTTGGACGCCGGAGACGGAACCTTAACGCCGTCCTGTAAATCGTCATGAACACTGTTACACTCCTGATTAAAGTTCCAATTAGACATGGATCTGAAAAGCTAATTAAACGTCCTGCTGTAGGAAACACCGGATGGATGCAGAACATATATACGTTCTGTATACGTTCTATTTCAGATAGACACGTCGAGGACACTGTGTTACCATGGTGTGTGTACGAAATATAATGTTGTCAACATAAGAGACGTGAGAGCCCTCGACGGCAAGTTCTTCACTCCAGTTACTGTCGTAAGAACAAGATACTAGGTCCTTACATCCATCCATCCATCCATTATCTTCCTCTTTATCCTCTACCAGGGTCGCGGGGGGATGGGGGGGTTCCCCATGCCCATCCAGGGGAGAATGTTTCGGGCACTGTGCAGTACACCCAGGACAGGGTACCAATCTATCACTGGACACACACTCACTCACACTCTATATTGGGCAATTTGGAGAACTCAATTGACCTTGATCCATGTTTTTGGACTGTGGGAGGAAACCGGAGAACCCGGAGGAAACCCACAGGGACGTGGAGAGGACATTGAAATTGGAGATTGGGATTCGAACCGGGAATCCCCAGTGCTGAGAGGAGAACATGCTAAACCACTACACCACCTGCTATATTTATATATTTTTTATTTTATTCTATTATTCATTCATTCATTCATTATCTCCCTCTTTATCCTCTATTAGGGTCGCGGGGGGGGGGGTTCCCCATGCCCATCCAGGGGAGAACGTCTCGGGCGCTGGGCAGATACACCCAGGACAGGACACCAATCTATCGCTGGACACACACTCACTCACACAGACACACTCTATATGGGGCAATTTGGAGAATTCAATTGACTTGATCCATGTTTTTGGACTGTGGGAGGAAACCAGAGAACCTGGAGGAAACCCACGTGGACACGGGGAGAACATGGAAACTCCACCCAGATTGGGATCCCTAGTGCTGAGAGGAGAACGTGCTAAACCACTAAGCCACCGTGCCGCCCTTATTCTATTATTATTTCTTTTTTTCTAATGTAATAATTAAATTAATTTTTAATTGGGCTCATCAAACGCAATTTCGTTGATATTGGTGCCACATGTTCTGTAAATGACAATAAAGTCTCCTCGAACCCTTGAACACCATGCGGGATCATCACAGCTGTAAAGGTACCGATGACACAGAGGCTGGGTGGCACAGTGGCTGAGTGGTTTAGCATGTTCTCCTCTCAGTGCTAGGTATTCCCGGTTCGAATCCCCATCTGGGTGGAGTTTCCATGTTCTCCCCGTGTTCCCATGGGTTTCCGCTGGGTTCTCCGGTTTCCTCCCACAGTCCAAAAACATGGATTAAGGTCAATTGAATTCTCCAAATTGCCCCATATAGAGTGTGTCTGTGTGAGTGAGTGTGTGTCCAGTGATAGATTGGTGTCCTGTCCTGGGTGTATCTGCCCAGCGCCCGAGACGTTCTCGCCTGGATGGGCATGGGCATGGGAATGCGCATGGGCATGGGCATGGGGAACCCCCCCGCGCGACCCTAATATAGGATAAAGCGGAAGACAATGGATGGATGGGACAGAGAAGCTTACATTTATACTTTGGAAAGTCACTACATTAAAGGGGCATGTGCCAAGGGAGAGGTGTCAAACACATCTGCCCCAAGGACTTTGAGGGGGTTGAATGAAGAGACAGCTTTAGTAACGATGATAACGACGCCACAATTACAGCATTTCCAATAAATCTACCCCATCTGCTGGAAGAGCAGAATAATGCAGTAAATGTCTCGATTAAATCAGAAGACACTAAACCCGGATCATCCGTCTCGTCTTCTAAATCGGACCCTCCAGAAGCTCTCGAGTTTGCAGCTGTAGTGTTTACGTTCCGGCGTCCTCCGTCACGTCTCCATCCTCGGCGGTGACGGCGAGCCTCTTCTCATTAAACTCCTTGGCCGTGTCTTTGAATTGCAGGTCTCAGATGCTCTCGTCCGGCGCTCCCACCGTAACGGCACCCAAGGTCATCATTACCACGAGCCAAGAGCCGCCATCAGGGGGAAGCTTTCATCAGAACCACCAGCTGCCGTGCGCCGTCTCGGGCGTCCTCGAACACATCCCTCACTCGTACATTTCATTTCTGATAATCCTGCGTGATTATATTTCAACAAACGTTCAGACACCCACTGATTATAAAGCACTCACAACCCGCAGGGTCCGAGAGTAGAGGGCGGTAACACTAGAAAACGGATAGTTCTGGTCCTTAAATCTGATTGGCTGCACCGTTCGTCCAGTCGTGACATTATTGACAATAACACACACCTCGGAGCTTCACATTCGTGTCAGTGTGTGATATACAATACATTATTTTACATCATGTTTCATGAATAGAAATACACATTAATATGGGGTAGGTCGTAGGTTTGAGGTTCAGGAACCAGCTTTGCGACCTGAAGGTCTCCGGTTTGATTCCCGGTCTCACCAAGTACTCACTAACCCAAATCACCCCCCCCCCCCAAGTCCCCCGCCCATGGCTACCGATCGCTAAATGTGGAGGACACACTCCGCCTTACATTCCACACTATATTATTATATTTTCATCCATCCATTATCTTCTGCTTTATCCTCCATTAGGTTTGCAGGGGGGGTTGGGGGTTCCCCATGCCCATCCAGGGGAGAACGTTTTCGGGCGCAGGGCAGATACACCCAGGACAGGGCGCCAAACTATCGCTGGACACACACTCACTCACACAGACACACTCTATATGGGGAATTTTGGAGAATTTAATTCATCTTGATGCATGTTTTTGGACTGTGGCAGTAAACCGGAGAACCCGGAGGAAACCCACGCGGACACGGTGAGAACATGGAAGCTCCACCCAGATTGCGATTCGAACCTGAATCCCCAGCGCTGAGAGTTGAACGTGCTAACCACTAAGCCACCGTGCCACCCTAATATTATTATTTATTCATTCATCCATTATCTTCCGCTTTATCCTATATTAGGGTCATGGGGGGTTCCCCATGCCCATCCAGGGGAGAACGTCTCGGGCGCTGGGCAGATAGACCCAGAACAGGGCGCCAATCCATCACTGGGTACACACTCACTCACACAGTCACACTCTATATGGGGCAATTTAGAGATCTCAATTGACTTGATCCATGTTTTTGGACTGTGGGAGGAAACCGGAGAACCCGGAGGAAACCCACACGGACACGGGGAGAACATGGAAGCACCACCCAGATTGCGATTCGAACCTGAATCCCCAGCGCTGAGAGGAGAACGTGCCAACCACTAAGCCACCGTGCCGCCCTAATATTATTATATTTTATATTATTATATTATTCACACTTCCTGCATTTATTTATAAATGATTTTTATTTATAATACTAATAATAGGTTTTCCTTAAGCTCCGAACATCTTAAAATGAAAGCCTATGTTCTTTATCCAGAGGCCTTTGGGCTGCAGCACCTTCACCTTTCCCTTTAAAACGCTTTTAAAACGTATTAGTGGTAGTAATTTGAAGGCGAGCGTCCAATCTGGTTCGGAATTCCTCACCGCTTGGAGGTCATCAGACGATTTAATGAATCCGTACTGGAATACAAATCGTTGCTGCTGCTCACAGCTGTGGCGTCGCGCAGCCCGACCCTTAAAATTAGTCAGGCGAAAAAAAGCCAAGCAATATGGCAGGCAGGCAGTAATTATCCAGCGAGAACCAAACTGCGAGCCACAAAACAAACAGACGTGCCGGGGGTGACGCGCCAGCGACGAGCAGGCCAAGGTGAACCGCGGGCAGGTACGCCAATTTACAAACACACAACACGACCCGGATTAACTGAAGCACATAAAAGGGCGTCACGTTTAATAAAGCAATGCGGTACGAGAGGGCGTGGCATTATAAAAGCAAATAAATCCCATAAAGAGGTTTTAATAATCCCGACTCATAGTGGAGTACAGCTACACCTCTTTACTGTGATTTATTTACAATAATACACAACCTCGTGTGCCTTATTATGTTTTATAAAATACTAACAAACACACTGTAATAAAAACCAGGGTTCAATGCTTAGATATGTTTATTAAAAACTAAATAATCTGGTTAATAATCTGGTCTTCCGCACCGTAATCTAGTCTGGCTTTTTCAAGTCAATGCTGATCACTGAGTAACAGGATACCGGTTTCTCTAATCATCAAAAAAATGCCATCTAGTGGCCAAATTACAGAACACAGCTTATAATTAACAGTGTAACAGATGCTCGCTGTTTATATTAATCTGTATTTAATGATTAAAAATAATGTATTGTATATCACGCATTGATACGAATGTGAAGCGCTCAGAGGTGTGTGTTTGATATAAAAAGGGTAGTTTGTGTTCTTAAATCTGATTGGCTAAGCCGTTCGTCCAGCCGTGACATCATAAATTACACACACCTCTGCAGGCTTCACATTCGTATAAATGCACGATAATACATTATTATTTTTTTTTTTTACAAATAGAGTTCTGTTATTTAATCACTAAATGGCGGTATAAATCGGAATCCTGTTACTCAGCGATCAGCGTTCATTTTAAAAACTCGACTACATTACATCGAGAAAGTCCACATTATTAACGATTTTATTTTTAATAAATCAAACTTAGTTTTTTATTATAGTGTGTTTGTGGTTGTGTATTATTGTGAATTAAAAATAGTAAAGCAGTGTAACTGTACCCTCATCCGTGTCGGACCTAATAACACCCCCCCCCCCCCCCCCCCAGAACGCATAAAAGACAGTACAAATCCTACATAAACAAACATACAGTGAGCAGCATACAGATTAATAATCTGGCGGCACGGTGGCTTTGTGGTTTAGCATGTTCTCCTCTCAGCACTAGGGATTCCGGTTTCGAATCCCCACCTGGGTGGAGTTTCCATGTTCTCCCCGTGTCCGCGTGGGTTTCCTCTGGGTTCTCCGGTTTCCACCCACAGTCCAAAAACATGGATCAAGTCAATTGAGTTCTCCAAATTGCCCCATATAGAGTGTGTCTGTGTGAGTGAGTGTGTGCCCAGCAATGGATTGGCACCTTGTCCTGGGTGGTATCTGTCCAGCGCCCGAAACGTTCTCCTCTGGATGGGCATGGGGAACCCCCCTCCCACCGCGACCCTAATAGAGGATAACGTGGAAGATAATGGATGGATAGATGGTTACTCAGGTCAGCCACCTTGAGATTGTTGCAGAGTGCAGAGAAGCAGAGTCCCGGTTCTAAAACCCAGAGCCACAGCAGGTCGGTTCTTTATAATTGTTAGTGATCAAAAGCCCCAGAGGCCGCTGATGTGGCGTGATCTAATGGCACGGTCTGAACCCATCCACTAACGCCGTCCTGAGGCTCCCTCCAGGTCCCTGTGCAAGTCATTATGGGAAGTGTTCTGCTTAAAACAATGCCGACCTCCTCGGGCTTCCATTCATCATGGTTCACACGTGAACGAGTGGATCTGTCTCCCGCCACCATAATCTATTCCCCGAAAGGTGTAAAAATAGGACTCACCGCTGGAATCACTCTGCGGGGCCCACGCGGGGGTAATTGGAACCCCTGGTGCATTTTAAATTGTACAGTATTTAAAGAAAATACCCACGGCAGAGGT